>VMDO01016999.1:0-46115 GCA_007922755.1 Pedetes capensis | reverse complement strand
AATCTTGGACAACCTCAATCTTTTCTCCATTTAATGTGAAGTTGCGTGCTGACCCAGTCGTAAGGATTTTTGTTTTGTTGATGTTTAGTCGTAACCCATATTGAAGGCTATGATCTTTGATCTTCATCAGTAAATGTTTTAAATCCTCTTCATTTTCAGCAAGCAAAGTGGTGTCATCTGCATAACGCAGGTTGTTAATTAGTCTTCCTCCAATCTTGATGCCACGTTCTTCCTCATAAAGTCCAGCTTCTCGGATTATTTGCTCAGCGTATAAATTGAAGAGATAGGGTGAAAGTATACAGCCCTGACACACACCTTTCTCAACTTTAAACCACTCAGTGTTTCCTTGTTCTAGATGCCATGAAAGTTTATTCACCAAAACCTAACTAGAAAAAAATGTGCCCTGGACACCTAAGAAGTTTATATTTCTCTCTAAACTGAAGAGGTTACAAAATATAACTTGTTAGGTAAAATAATGTAACCACTTCAGATTTCTGAAAGCCTCAGTCTCCACAAGCTAAGAGGTCTCTATCATCTCCTTTCCTGCCTGAATTTACTATAGTTATCATTTCAGGTTTTCTTCTACTTCTCTCTAATGATTAGAAAGGAGTTTCTACTTTCCCCTGCAGGCCAGATACTAGAGTATCTCATCTCTCCCTCACAACAATGATACATGAAACTGACAGTAATAAAACTCGGAATATCAGTTACAGTGGGGAATGTCCCTATCTTGGTAGGAGGAAGGCCTGTGACCTCTGTCCAGGGCACACCCTTCCCTAGAATTACATCCTTGTGAAGCAGAGTAGTACGTAGATGATTGCAGGGCATAGGGAGTCAGGATTTTGAGGAACATTTGTCTGGGCTACACTGGATAAAGAAGCCTGCTGACGAATCCTTCTCCTATAACAATAAACTTCTCCCTAAGGGCTTCCTTGCAGGCTGGGATTTAGCTCAGTTGGTAAAGCACTGATCTATAGTCTCTGAGGTCAGGGTTCAATTCCCAGTACCCCACAAATGGGAGAAGGACATGGCAATCTACTCCCATCGGCAATCTCGAGACAAGCATTCATTGAAAACCCTATGAGTCTGATGCGACTTGACAGCACTTAATAACAACAAGGACTTCCTTGCCTGCAGCCATACCACTGTGGAGTCCCATCCAGTCAGATCTTGGAAGCTAAGGAGGGTCAGGCCTGGTTCTTACTTGGATGGGAGACCACCTGGGAACACCAGGTGCTGTAGGCTTGGGAGAAGGACCTGGCAACCCACTCCCATAAACAATCAGCCATTGAAAACCCTATGAATAGCAGAAAAGCATCAAAAATAGTGTTTTGTCTGTCATATGCAGGGTTGCTATGAGTTGGACATCAATTTGACAGCACCTAATAACAACAACAAGTGCTCGGATTTAGCTCAGTTGGTAGAGCACTGCGCTGCAGTCTCTGAGGTTTCGAGTTCAATTCCCAGCACCGCAAAAATGGGAGAAGGACCTGGCAATCCACTCCCAAGGCAATCCCGAAACAGTCAGCCATTGAAAACCCTATAAGGGTCGCTATGAGTCAGATACTGACTCGATGGCACTTAATAACAACAACAAATAACAACAACAAGGACTTCCTTACTCTTGTTCTCCTAATTTGGTGTTTCTGTGCCCAGAAGAAACTAAACCCCTAATTTTCAGATTTTCAAAATTTTCTAGTAAAGATGTTTCTGGCCTAAGACATTCTTCTATAGGACTGTTAATGAAGCTGATTTAGCTTCAGGCAGATCTTTCTCAGGGTAACCTGGGATTCATTTTTGTCTCTGTCTGATGGTCATCCTTTAAGAGTTAAGTTCTCAGTATTCCTGGAATATCTTTCTATCACTACCCACAGATCACAGCATTCTAGTTTTTTTGTGGCAACAGATTTTAAAGACAAAAGTAAACAGACTAGAAATTAGAACTCTTTCTCTTGATTGTACTTCCCACCCAATTTATATGCTGTTCTTCCATTATTTCTCTGAAACACCTCTCAAATCCTGTGTCCCTCTGCATCACCACTTCCAATGCCTCATTCCATGCTCTCTTCACTCTTGCCTTATCTCTTGCAGGGGTTGCCTTTGGAAAACACAGATTTGGACTTGCCACTCCAATTTCATCACCCTTCACTGACTACAGAATAAAGACAATTCAAGGCTCTTCATAATATGACCACCACCTTCTCTTCTGGCATTCTTTCTTTCTTCTTTATTTTGCTCCCCTGAAATTGCAAATCAGGTGTGATTTATCTACTATTTTTCACACCTGGTATATGCTTTCTATTTGCTTTTTCTGTTTCTCTGGTGAACTTTTATATGATGTCCTTAGTGAATCTTTCCCAGATTCCTCTTGGGCCACTGGTTCTCAGGAGAGGGAGGGGCGTGTGTGTGTGTGTGTGTGTGTGTGTGTGTGTGTGTGTGTGTGTGTGGTTAGGTACATTGCAATCAGCAGAGAAGCTCTAACACTGCATGTGTCTTTGAGAACTACTGTCTCTGGTGGCCTTAGGGTTGTTTCCCTTTTATTTGACCTCCTCTTTGAGTATTTAAACATATTAGTTGAATGCCAGATTGTGGAGAGTCATTGGTCAGGGAGCACTGCTCCAGGCCCTGGAGCTAAGCCCTGCCCCTGGAGACCCGCTGACTGGTGAGGGTGTTGTTGAAGAACCATGCCAACTTGAAAGGAGTCTTCCAACCACAGCTACTCTGAGAAGCCTTGAGAAAGGCAGGTTCAGAGATTTACACTCAAGGCAGCTCCTTGCTTCTTGTTCCCAAGAGGATGCTTGCAGCTCAAGTGCTCTTCAACAGCTCTTTATTGTGCTTCCTTCTCTGGGTCAGTGTCAGTGGTTGGACTGTAGCTGCTGCTGCTTGCCCTGTGCACTGTGCCTATATACCCTCAGGGACCAATCAGAGGCTGCCACGTACTAAGGGATGATTGGATCAGGAGGGAGATGCAAATGTGGCATTGTAATGGGAACCAATCAGATATAGTCACTTAACTGCCAAATCAGGGGTTGTACACTAATTGAGAGATGGCCAATCAGGTGTCAAGGGGTTTGAGGAGGCGGTTGGACTCCAGAGCCATCTTGGCTCACTTGATGTCAAAAGGTCCCAGATGTAGGGCAGAGGTTACTGCCCAGGGAATGAGTCCCAGACCTCCAGTCGAGCCAGATAGGCCTTGAGGCATGCTGCCTCTCTAGGCCACATCCCTACACCAGATTGTCTACACCTTTAGATTATGTGCTTCATGAGAGTAAAATCAAGACTTCCACATCTACAGTGTAGTTAGTGCATTGTGTAGTTTCCCACCTGTGGTATTACAGACACACTTCAACAGGACCTGCCAAGAGAATTAGGGCAGAATGGTTCTGGTATGCGTCTCTCATTTTCTCTTACTGATAATAAGATCCCCCACATGTCTGTCAGCTTGTGCTGTGGAGGCTTGTGTGTTGCTGTGATGCTGAAAGCTATGCCACTGGTGTTTCAGATACCAGCAGGGCCACCCATGGTGGACAGGCTTTAACTGAGCTTCCAGACTAAGACAGACTAGGAAGAAGGACCCTGTGGCCCATTCCTGGAACCATTAGCCATTGAAAACCCTATGCATAGCAGAGAAGCACTGTCAGATATAGTGCTGGAAAATGAGCCACCCATGCTGGAAGGCATTCAAAAGATGATTCCTCACAGTAGAGTCAACCTTAATGATGGGAATGGAGTAAAGTCCCTGGGATGTCCTTTTGATGATGTGGCAGGACTCAAAATGTGAAGAGATGGTGGTTGCAACAATAGGGCTCAAACATAAAAAGATCATGTGCATGGCACAGTGTTGGGTAGTCTTTTGTTCTACTGCACACATGGTTGCTATGAGTTGGATCCAACAACAATAGCAAGGTAATTCTGAGTTTGTTGCATTACAAGGCTAATATGCTGAACTAGCAAAGATATCAGGAAGGATGCAGATAAGATTGACCTTAGACAAAACCCAGCAGTGAGAGGCTGCAGTATAGATTCTTTCAGCATACTTCCTCAACTAGTCCTAATCTTCCCAAACTTGCTTCCCTCCCTCACCCTTTCAGTTTCCCACTTGGATCATTCACATTCTTCCTTCTCATCTTTCTTGGGTTGTGGTCCCTCCACTTTCCCCTTCTGTGGGCTATTTTCAAGATCCTTCCAAAGTCTTCAGTGTTTGATGGCCATCTAGTATGTGGCAGACACTCTCCTGGGCCAACCTAATTAAGTTGAGCAGCGTCAGCAAAGGCACTTTAGGCGGAGAGGAATTCCCCCCTCGCAATCTTTATTGAGATTTAGAGTCACTGACAAGCAAAAGCAAAATAGATGAGAGGCGCATTCATCTGTGATCTAGGTAGTGGATAAGAGTTCCCATTCTCATTCCCGTCCTGTCATTCTTAAGCTAAAGAGGGGGCTCCTCCCAGGAGATATGCTTAAGATGGAGACTTCTTTCTAAATTGGCAGTCTCTCAAATTGCAACGCACGAATTACCCAGTCCAGGCATAGGGCAGAGCTTGGGGATGGGTCGAGGCGGATTATGCTCTTTCTGGAGAACTGAATGAGACCTCCTTCCCCACCGCAAAAGAATGTTCAGTCTCTTTTATTTTGTTTTTTAAATGGTTAAATGAACTGCTGCTTTTTCTTCAGATGAGGCCAGGAAACCGAGCAAAAGTCGAAGGTCAGAACTCGGCAAAGACCCGCGGCGAGGAGAGACAGAAAAGAGTACTGGGGGACTGGACCCTAAGAGAGGCAGAGGAGAGGCTGGCAGGGTTGGGCCTGAGGGACGGACAGGCGAACAGCCACGCAGGCAAGCGCAGCGCTAGGCGGCGGCAGCCGCAGGCGGCTCAGCTAAGCCTGCAGCGCCAGGTTACGGAGGGTGGGACTTGGGGGCGGGTCTCCGTCCGACGGGAGCTGATGAGCAGGTGGTTTGCCTAATCGGGTTCCCCAGAGCGGGCCGGGCAGACTAATGAGCTGGCAGCTCGGGCAGGCGGGGGCGGGGCTGGGTCGGGCGGAGGGTGGGCCCGGGGCCGCGGGGGCCGCGGGGGCCGCGGGCTGGGAGCTGCGGCGTGGAGGCGCCTCAGCGCGGGCGGCTGGGATCGCGGAGCCTCGGCCCGTGGACGAGCCGCGCGCGGCGGGGACCCAGGCCAGGGCGCGGCGGCAGTGCGGCGGGAGGACGATGGCAGCGCCAGTCGGAGCCTGGGCAGGGACTGCGGCCGCAGACCGCAGGCGCTGGCTGTGGTCGGTGCTGGGCGCGGCTCTCGGGCTCTGTGAGTGATGCGGGGCCGGCGCGCGGCGGGCGGGGGTTAGCGGGGGTCGCGGGCCCTCCTGGCGCCGAGGCGCGAGGGGGCGCGGCCTGCGGGTTCCGGGGCAGAGGAACGGGTCTCGGGCGCAGAGGAACGGGGCTCGGGCACTGGCCGGGAGGCGCGAGCCTTTCTTCTCGCGGGGTCCCTGGGTGCGGGGAGGGGGTCCCTACCTCGCTCTTCCCTGGGGACTGTGGGGCGGCCCGGCGGGCCCCGCGCCCCCCTTTTCCCGGGGTGACCCGGCTCTCCCGGCTCTCCCGGGGCTTTGGCCCGGGATCGGAGGTTCTGGCGCTCTCCACGTTCGGGAGGTGGCGGAAGGCTGCAGGTTTTCGCTTGTGGGCCTTTGTTGGTCTATTTCCTTGTTTTAGGCCAGCCTTGTTTTACCTTGTAAGGTTTATTTCAAATGCGCTTACATCCATTTTTTAAAAAATCTACATGATACAAGAGTCCTGGAATCCCATTTATCTTATCTCTGGGGTCTGCAAAGCGCCAAAAAATTTTTACATTACTTCTGGACTAGAATGTGAAGAGCTAGGAATACCAGTGAGATGATCTGGTTTAGAAGAATCTAGGCAAATCCATAATAATTCCAAGCATAGTTGCCATAATATGTCAAGACGTAGAACATTTAAAAAGCGTGATGTTAACTTCCGTTCTTCCTTTTTCTTTTTCCGTCCTTGCCAAATACCGTGGCTCAGGGTTAGGGTAAATCTGAGGCTCGATGATTTATCCTTGGATGAGTCGTTTTGTGGACATCTGAAGTGGTGTCTGCCACTGAAATTTTTTTGTGGTGTTCAAGGCAAAGTACTTGTTGCAATCTCAGAATTTGGTTAAGTATGGTTGTAAAGGGCTAGGATTTAGCTCAGTTGGTAGAGTGCTGCGCTGCAGTCTCTGAGGTCCCGAGTTCAATTCCCAGCACCGCAAAAATGGGAGCAGGACCTGGCAATCCACTCCCAAGGCAATCCTGAAACAGTCAGCCACTGAAAATCCTATAAGGGTCGCAATGAGTCGGGTACCGACTCGACGGTACCTAACAACAACAACAACAATGGTTGTAAAGAGGGCCAATTGCTAAGAAACCACGGAGATGTTTTTCATTTCTTTTGTTTTGCAAAGCTTCAGTTGCATCACAGGATCTGAATATTGGAATCTACTTGGTAATTCTTTCATGGAAAACTCCTTAATGTAGTCTTTGGAACAAGGGAAAATCGGTGCAGTTCTTTTGGATTATCAGTTGGGAAACCAGGGGAAATAGGTATAGTTCTGTTGGATTTAAACAATGACTCCAGGGGCCATAAAGTCTAATTGTGAAAGCCTTACACCACCTCGCAGAGGTTGACAGATGAAGATACACTTTGAATAGATGAGACAGGAATTGTTCTATATTAATGTCTCTTCTGAGGAAAAAGAAAGTTAAAAGGGTGGAATTCTTTGTTGGTGATGGTGGTGGTGGTTGTGTTTGTGTTTAAGCAAACAAGTACAAAATTGAGTAAAACCAAGGTTTATCAGAAATCTTGTATGCTTCAGGCAGATTTGTGCAAGAGGTTAGATATTGCCATGGACGACAAAGCAGTCAGGATGATCTTAAACTCGGGGTATTAAAAGTAGCAGAGGTGGGAAACACTCCACTTTGAGAAATGTTGCCTGATTCTAGAATAAAAAAATAAAACCAGTTAAAATCTTTTCTTAAACCTGTGAGTGTAGCTCAGTAGAAGAGCTCTTATCTGGCATGTGTAAGGTGCTGGGTTCCATCCCCAGCACTGGGGGGAAAAGTCGCAGAATTGAAAAAGTGAGTGTTGTAAAGATCTCCAGAATAATACCCACGTGTACATTGGACTTACCTCTTCAGTTACAAAAGATGAGTGCTAATATGTGGAAATCAGTGGCTGATGTTGGTTAATTTTAGAAAGCTATTAAATATTTCTTCTTCCCAAATTACTTTTTCCTGATTGTGGGTACTGCACATAGCACATAAGAGTTCATTTTTTTACAGAAAAGCTTGCCTCTTTCTACCTACTTACCTACCTACCTACCTTCCTTCCTTCTTTTCTTTCTTTGTTTCTTTCTCTCTTCTCTTTCTTTTTCTTTTCTCTTTTCTTTCTTTCTTTCTTTCTTTCCTTTTCTCCTTTTTTTCTTTCTCTTTTTCTTTTTCTTTTTCTTTCTCTTTCTCTCTCCCTCTTCCTTCTTTCCTTCCTTCACCGTGTAGCACAGGCTGGCTTCAAACTCACTATCCTCTTGCCTCAGCCTTCTGAGTGCTGGGATTACAGGCCTGCAACACCACACCAGGGTTCTTGTCTTTGGATTTGAACGCCTGGCCTCAAGTAATCCTCCTGCCTCAGTTTCCCCCATAGCTGGGACTACAGGAGAGTATCACTATGCTCATTCAGAAAAGTTTAAGTTTGACCTAGACAGTTACTCAGCAAATATCTATTAAGTACCTTTTAAGTGTTAAGCACCTAACTATTCAAGGAAGGACAGTCTTAGCCATCAAGTTATTCATGGGTGGGAGAAACACTAAGTGATCAGTACTGCATTAGTGGTAGAACTACATCCTCAGCGCAGGAAGTCCTTTGATAGAGGTGTGCAATGGGCACTTGAAGGAGAGGCATCATCTCAGATGGAGGTTCAGACTATGGGAGGAAGGGATGTTTAAACTGGGTAGGCACTGGGGGACAAAACAGTATCTACGGAGTTATCAGTGAACCTGTTGGTAGTTCAGTGTGGTGAAGGTTGGTGTGTGAAAAGTGGGGGTGGGATTTGAGGCAGCAGAGCCAGCCAGAGTCACCAGCTCACCAAGGGCTCTGTCTGCCACTTATAAATTCAATGAAGGCTAATTAGAGTGGTGTGAAGCTGAGACCAGAGAAGCCAAAGGGCTGTCCTAGTAACCCAGGAGAGGATGATGAAGACAACTTGAAGGAAGTTAGTGGGGTATGAGAAGAGGACACATTGGTGAGCTAGTGAAAAAGTAAATTTGATAAAGCTTAGAAACTGATTTTGGTGTGAGCTTGAGAGAAAAGCAGGTAAGATGAGCATGGGTTTGTGGCTGGGCGTATTTTTTGGAAGGTGGAGTTTTTCACAGATGAGGATTTTGAGAGGGAGGAATAAGAGCATGGGGGTGAGATGACAAAGGTATACTGGGATATGTTGAATTTGTGGTGCTGATGAGGCATCCAAATGGAGATTTATGAAGACAGTTGGGTAGGTAGTTCTGGAAATAAGTAGAAAGTTCTGGTTGGAAATACAGGTTCATGCATCAGTAGTTAAAGCTTGAATTACTCAGGTGAGTGAGGTCATCAAGGGAGAGTATATTGAAGGAAATAGCAGAGGGCCAAGGGTAGAACCCTGGAATAAATGGAACCCCAGAAAAGCTTTGAGTAAGAGAAAAACCAAGAAAGTTTGGTATTTCAGAAAGCAAAAGAGAATGAAGTTTCAAGGAAGAAGAATTGGCTAACATTGCCAGGTGAAGTGAGATTGTGATAAGGATTCACTGGCTTTGGCAATTGGCAAGTTTTTGGTAACCCGTTGGTAGGAATGAACACGTAATGCTTATAGAGAGTACATCTCAGTAATTTGTACCATCCATTTCAACAAATGGCTCCACTATCTGTTTGCCCAACACAGAATCCTAGGATCTACTTTTGATTCTTTTTGGTCCTTCATCCCCCTACATCCACTTTCCACCTCTCAAATGCATCTGGAATTGATTTTTTCCCCCCTATCTCCACTCCTGGCATTTTACTCAAAATCACCATCATTTCCTGCCTATTTTGAATATGATAACCTCCTAGCTGGTCTCTCTGTTCCTCCCTCTTGGTCCTCTTCAATCCATTTTTATTCAACTATACCGCGGTCTAGCCAGGTGAAGGGGAGAGCCAAGGATGAAGGAGACCAAGGGGCCAAGACTGATGGTCTTGAGCAAAACTTTATTCTCTATACCCATGCTTATATAGTAACTCAAGGAGATACTAAAAATAGATCACAAAGGTAACTGCAGTGCAATGGACTTTGTAACAGTCATAAGGTTTACAATCAGTTTAGTTAGCATTCCAGTAACAGATTAATCCTAAAGATACAATGAGGGAACAAAAGCCTCTGATGTGCTGTTTCCTCACTCCACAGGTAGCAGAGCTTCGTGCTGTGGTCACGTTTGTCATGTAGCTATTTATGCAGGCATTGCCTTTTAACTTATGTCAGGCCTATGGCTCCCAACACAACTACAAGAATGATTTTTGTTAAAATGCAAATAAGTTCATGATATTGCCTTCTTGTTTAAAATCCTTCATGGTTTCCCATTGCACTTGGAATAAAATCCTCCGTGGCCAGTAAAACTGTGAGCTCTAGTTTCCTCCTACCTCTGTGACTTTAGCTGTGCCACTTGGCCCCTTGTGCACTTCATTCAACCCTCACGTACATCTTTTGCTCTTTACACTCATTCTCTTCTGAGGGCATTTGTGCTCGATGTTCTGCTGCCTGTGTGCTCTTTGTCTGAACTGCCCAAGCTGGCTTTTTTTCATCACTGAGGTCTCACCATACCCGTCACTCCCCAACTACTCTATCCCAGGGGAGTTACTAGTTGCTGGTCCTTTCTTTACCTCCTTACTGTGATTTCTAACTATTTGGTGTTTCTTCTCTCTTTTTTTTTTCTTCCATCAGAAACTAGGACCGAGCCCAAGAGTTCTTTCCTGGCTGGTCTTGAACTCACTGTGTAGCCCAGGCTGGCTTTGAACTCATGTTCCTCTTGCCCCAGCCTTCCTAATGCTGCAATTATAGGCAAGCACCACTATGCGTGGCTGAAGCCCAAGAGTTTTGATTTACGTTGTTATTGTTTAACTCAGAGTTTGAATTTTGCATGTAGAACGTGTATCTCATGCATACCTCAGCCTTGGAAAGATTTTACTCTTGCTCTCTAAGACCACCGATGTCATTTTGAAAGGGAGAATAAAATAGTTTGCTTTGGCATAGTCTTCATTATAGACTAGTTTTCTCTTTAGTCCCCATCAAAGGGAATTTAATTATTAAAAGAATTAGAAGCCTTGAGAGCTCAAGTGTCATACATTCCTGATGCTAGGTCCCTAAGGCTGGTGCGATATGAAGACTTCATATAGCTTGAGTGATACTCCTTTCTTCCTTTTCTGCTTTTCCTTTGCCAAGTTCTTGACATTAACAATGCCCTGGGGTCCAAACAAAAGTCCTTGGAATTTTGACTTTAGTAAGAAGGCAAAGGTCAGTTGGTTTGGAAACCATTCATAGTGCCTGAATTGAGAAATTATGATTTTCTCCTGGGACCTTTATATGTTTACCCTTAACCCCTTTCATTTATTTATTATCTTTTTGAGTATATATGGCTGTCATAATTTTTATTCACTTGAAATTTTCCCTTGTTCCCATTAGACTTTTATCCCAGATGGTTTCATTGATAGATTCTTCTTCAGTAATCTTTTCATTTTTACTTTTTTTTTTTTATTCCAAACTCTGGGGCTGAGTACTTGCCTAGCATAAATAAGGCCCTGGGTTTGATTCCCATACCACACACAAAACAATGCATTTTAGTTCTTTAAATATTTGGGTATAGTTTGGATCCAGCTTCCTGTTTTCTCAGGGGGTTTTAAGAGTATGTTGTTAGGTGCTATTGTGTCGGGTCTGACTCATAGGGACCCTTTGTACAACAGAACAAAACATCCCATGCGTAGCACTATGTCAGTGCTTCTCTGCTATTCATAGGGTTTTTAGCAACAGATTGTTTCTTGGGATTGTTTTGGGAGTGTGCTGCTAGGTCCTTCTATTTTTTGTGGTTCTGGGGATTGAACCCAGAGAGTGCAGAGGAGCTCTCTGCCAACTGAGCTAAACCCTAGCTCTTTGGGACTATAGACTGGCTCCAATGTGTGCATTGACTGAAGGGCTCTAACTTTCTGATTCTGCTTGGGCAGTGTTGGGGAGTTGGGGATTGAAATATGCTAGGCAGATGTTCTGCACTGAGCTATACTCCTAGCCTCTTGACTTTCTGTTTTTAGTTGCAGTTCAAGTCTGAAGGCAATCTTCTGGCAGAATTCCTTGTTTCTCTGGGAGGTCATTTTGTTACATGAAGATGAGACTGCACCTAGATGGGAAAGCTGAATAGAAGTTAGCCAGGGGAAAAGGGAGAATGCAACCAGCAAAGACAGTGCAGCTACCACACACAAAATCATGGGGCCATAAAACAGCATATCATGCAGAAAAACTACAAAAAACCAGGAGATGGGTAAGGTTTACCCACATTATGGAGGGTAATCTACTTTACTCAGAGACCACCAATTTCAGTGGTAATCTTTTAAAAAAAAAAAAAACACCTTCACAGAAACAACTGGAATGATGTGTAACCAAATGTCTGGGCACTGTGACCTGGTCAAGCTGACACATGAAATCATACCAGTAATGAGTAATAAAAGATGTTGATTTTTTGCGATCTTAATTCTAGCCTTTGCTGTTCTATTTTAGTACTTCCAATTCCTATCTTGTGTTCGTCAGCTTTCTCTCAATGGGACAAAATTCCCTGTTTTAATCAGCTTCACAAGAGAAAAGTTTTATTTTGGTTCATAGTTTTAGAGATTTCAGTACATGGTTGGCGCTTGGCCCTGTTGCTGTGGGCATATGGCAGCACAGTCCATCATGGCAGGAGTGTGTAGTGGATCAAAACTGCCCACTTTATGGCACCCAGGAAGCAAAAAGAAAGGGACAGGATTTGGCTGAGGTCCCAAAATCCCCTCCAAAGGCATTTTCTGGTGTCCTAACTAGGTTCCTCCTCTGAAAGGTTCCACCACTTCCCAGTAGCACCGTGGGCTGGGGACCAAGCCATTAACACCAGACTTTGGAGAGACATTCCAAATCCAAACTGTAGCCTGTGACAGTCAGTGCTATCTGATTCTTGCCTCCTTTCACCTATTTGACACTTTGTTAAAGGCCACCTGGTATTCCCAAACCAACTAACCTGTTTCAGGCCTTGCCTTTCTGGGACTCTTTGCTTTCCTTCTATCATTGAGCACCCTCATCTTATTTCCTTTGCCTTATGACATTGCCCCATTCTCCATTCTCTGACCTATCTTCTCCAAGGGTTCTGCCTGGACCCTAACATTGATTCTGCTTTTACCTCTCTCCTAGTCTCCTAGTCTCCTCGTCTTTGGTAATGTCATCCATTTTTGTTTGTTTCACTCCAGTGCACATCTGGCAGATACAGACAGTAAGTATTTGTTGAATAAATGGTGACTTCCAAATATATCTCAGTGCTCTGAGTTGCAGAGTCTTACCAGCTGTCACTTACCGCAGAGCACATCTATTTGATTGTCCAGTTCAAAACTCACCTGTGTTTCTCCTCTTTGACCTGCACCTCTACCTCTACTTTGCTGGATATTGTTCTCATTGTTTCCTGCTGTTCCATTTGCCTTTTTCTTAGTCATCTAAGGCAAAAAACTTGGGCTTCATCCTCGAATCCTACCTTTCCCTTGCCCCACCTGCCTGTATTCACTCAGAGCCCTGCCAGTGTTTGCTTCTACTTCTGAATCCATCCCCTCCTTTCCATTGGGCTAGGATAAATGCCAATCATTTTAGGTCCCGATTACTATAAGAGCCTCCTAAGTGGTGTCCCAGATGCTAGTCATATGCCCTTCCAACTGTTTCCAGAGATTTCTTTCTCATGGGCAGGCTTCTACTGAGATCCTCCATCCATTCCCATTATATCTTGAATAGACTCAAGTCCTTAGTCTGACTCATGTCCTGCTCTTATTATCTGCCATTCCCTCCCTTGCAAGCACTGGTTTCTTGTAGTTTTTCTGCATGGTATGCTGTCTTATGGCCCCATGATTTTGTGTGTGGTAGCTGCACTGTCTTTGCTAGTTGCCTTCTCCCTTTTCCTCTGGCTAACTTCTATTCAGCTTTCCCATCTAGGTGCAGTCTCATCTGGCAGATATCTCTGGGTAAGACCAAACACTCTGCTTGTCCCTCCCTGTCACTTCATGTAAAACTATCTTTCTATGTAATTGTCTCCCCAAATGCAGGAATTGTATCTCACTCATTGTTAAGTCTCTAATACTTAGTCTAATGCCTAGAACATAGTGTTTAGAAGATATTAGGTAAACTGTTGGACTACATCCCAACTGGGAACTTAAAGCATTAGAGCAGAGAGTGCGTGAAAAAAGCAAAACAAACCAGTGCCTCCCAAAACTGGTGATCTCAAGATCCAGGGAGGGAGTAATCATTCCTCAACTTTGTGGTTTAGATGCTGGATTTGACAGTGATATTGCTCAGGGAAGAAGCTGTTAGACTAGACTCTTAAGGGCATGCTATCCAGCAAGATCACAGTGTTGGCTCATTAACTTACAGTGAATTTATAAATGTTGGGGGGGTCAGAATGCTTAAGTGTATTGGATTTTTAGCATGTTTTCTCCTTATGCTAAGATTATCTTTACAAAATCATCCAGGGAATATGAGATGAGTTCAATGGATGTTTATTGAGTGACCTCACTGGCTGTAGTCATCAAGCTATGATAGCCTGAAATACCCCTCTTTCCATGGTAGGAATAACTGATGGATGCATTGGACTGTTTAAAGGGCAACTTTTCTTGAACTTGAGAGTTTTCCAGGACAGAGAGCCTGCCATCTATAGTAAATTAACTCTACAGATGACCAATTCTATTAGTGTTGAGGTTTCATGTTTCAAAATTCATTACATCTTTTCTCTCTTTCTCTCCCTTTCTTTCTTTCTTTTTCTTTCTTTCTTTCTATTTCTCTTTTCTTTCTTCTTTCTTTTTCTTCCTTTCTTCCTTTCCCTCTCTCCCTCCCTCCCTCCCTTTCTTTCTTTCTTTCCTTCCTTCCTTTTTCTTTCTTTTCTCTTTAAACAAATCCATAGTAGATATCAAGGTATTTAGTATATCAATGTTAAATGGAAAGAACACTGGACTTAGGAGTTAGAAGTGCACAGAAATGAATGTGAGCACATTCAGCACTACTGTTTGCGACAGCACCGGGCCACAAAGTAAAATGTCCCCCCACTTAACAAATCTTATTGTCTGCTGATCTCCATTGCTCTAGTTCGTATTCTTTCTATTTATATCTGCAAACAAATTATTTTTTTTTATCTGAGGCCCAGGACAGTGCCTAGGACATGGTAGGTATTCAGCAGGCGTTCATGAATGTATTTATTGGTGACATGAGGTATGTTGCCATGCTTATTTTAAGTTTGTTATTTGGAAGTTGGTGGTTTGTTTTTTTTTTTCCCAAGGGGGAAGGGTTTGAGATAGGGTTTTACTGTGTAGCCCAGGCTGCCCTGGAACTGGCTATGTAGACTAGGCTGGCCTTGAATTCATGTCGATCCTCCTGAAATCCTTCCTCAGCCTCCTGAGTGCTGGGATTTTGTGCAGCATCACACCCAGCTTTGTTATTTGAAAGTTTTTAAGTGGAAGAACTTTTGAATTTTTAAAGTAATAAAGCTTTTTAAAAGCGTAAGATAGACAAACTGTCTTACACAAAGGTAGTCATTGAGCTCTGAAATTCCCTGTGGGCAGTGCCTTGCCATAAATATTAAAGATTGCCATGATAACCCCTGAAGCCCCAGGGAGCCTAGTTTGCAGGCACATGCCTGGGGAATGCAGTCAGAATACTTGCTTCCTCTGTCACCTCAGAGACTCTGGTTTTACCCTTGCATTTGTCATTGCTGGGTTGACTAGTCACCTGCCTGACCAGTCACCTGCAGGAAGTCCCAGCTCCCCTGAGCACAAGCCCATCTTGAGTTGTTGTTTCTTATTATGCTGGCTTTTCTCTGCTACCCCTCTTACCTTCTCTGACCCACGTCATTACCAGAAAATGTGCCAACTTTAAAATGTCACCTAACTCTTTGAAGCCGTCTCCTTTCACAGTCTCACTGCAAGTTTCTGGAGCTCAAGACTGTGGTCCCCCTACCCCCACACCCATGAGCATTAGTCACTTCCTCTCTGCTTCTCTCCTGTTCCAACTTATCCACAGTCCACTGTTCTGATCATTCCCTTGAAAATACTCTTTCTTCTCTGTCACTTTCGTCCCTTCATTGGACTCACCTGACAATCCCTCAAGCCTGGACAAACTCTACCATCTCTTTTCATCTGCTTAGGGATCTATCTATCTATCTATCTATCTATCTATCTATCTATCTAGTTCATAGAGGCTACATAGAGTTCCAGGCCAGCCTGTCTCAAAACAAAAACAAAAACAAAAACACATATACAAACACACACTTTTTTTGTGACAAGGTGTCATTATGTATTCCAGGCTGGCCTCGAACTCTGTAGCCTAGGCTGGCCTAGAATTCATGATCTTCCTGCCTCAGTTTCCCAAGTGCTGGAATTTCAGGCATATACCCTCATGCTCAGCTTACCTAGGGATTTGTTGCTTTATTAGTGGTTCTCTTAGGTCACTCTTACTACACTACAGACATGCTCCAGAACTTCTCATGTTAAGAAACCTTCTTTTGTTCCTGCAATGCCCTGTCACTACATTTCTGGCAAAATTTCTCAAGAAGTGTCCACACTCCAGTCTGCACACATCCCTCCTTTTCCATTCTTTGTTCAGTCCAGCCCTCCCCAGCTGTCTCCACCACTCCACTGAAACTTCTCATGTCAAGATCACGAATGGATTCCAAGTTAACCCAACCCCGTTGGTCTGTCTCTGTAGTCACCTTATGTGATCTCTCAGCACCTCTCTTTTCTCTTTCCTTTATCATACCCATTCTCTGGTTTTCTTCCCCTCTCAGGTTTCCTTTCCTTTTAGCCATCTCTGCAGGGTCTTCGTTTCCTTCCTCCCTCCCTGACCTCTATAGGTTGATGTTTTTCCTACTTAGGCCCTGCAGTATCTTCCACAGTCGTAGCAGCTACTCCTGTGGTTTTAAATACCATCTATATGCAGATACATGTAATGGCTGAGTTGGACCTGATGGCACCTAACAACAACATACGCTGATAACTTCACTATATGTACAGTACAGACCTCTCTGAGCTTGGGACCTGCATATCCAGTTACCTGCTCGCCTCCTTTGGAGGTCTCTGGTGTCACAGACAGCTCAAATTTGGCATTTCCTAAAAGCGCAAGTTGCTTTCTATTCCTTCTCTATACTTAAATCTCTAGCTCTGTAAGTACCTCCCTTTATCTAGTTGCTCAGGTTAGAAACCCAGGAGTTATTCTTGATTCAGGCTTCTCCTTTACTCTGCCTCCTTCTTCACTCCCATATCCATTCTGTCTGCTCGAAGGCCTATCTGTGGTCCATTTCTCTCCTGCCATTTCCTCCCTTCCCAGGCCTGATCAACACTGCATCATTGAAACTACTACAGTAGCCTCTCTTTTTTTCAATTTTCAGGTTTTACTTATTTATTTATTTATTTATTTATTTATGGAATGCAGTCTTTCTGTGTTAGAGGTTGACCTCTAAATCTGGGCTCAAGTGATCCTCCTGCCTCAGTCTGTAGAGTAGCTGGGACTGTACCCGCTCCCGGCAAGTAGCTTCTTAACTGGTTTCTCCACTTCTCCTCACTTTTTCCTCCATTCTTTTTTGTGCACGGCTGCAAGAACTACTTTAAATCAAGTCACTGCCACTTTTCTGTTTAAAACTCTGTGGGCCTAGAAATAAATAAAGACCAGTTATCAAATAAATATTGCTTTCCATTAAATTAGAAGCCTGAGATTATAAATGTTTGTATATATTGTTTGTGCTGGGATTTAGCTTAGTTGGTAGAGCACCGCTCTGCAGTCTCTGAGGTCCCGACTTCGATTCCCAGCACTGCAAAAATGGGAGAAGGATGTGGCAATCCACTCCCAAGGCAATCCCAAAAAAACCAGCCATTGGAAACCCTATGAGGGTCGCTGTGAGTCTGACATGACTCGACGGCACCTAACAACAACAACATATGTTGTTTAATTGTAAGATTGTTGGCAAATATTTTAGTATCTTAGTAGTATCTTTAAAAAAAAAAAAAAGATGCTTGCCAACTTTTAAAGTAAGTGTATATGGATTGCCTGAAGAAATTTCCATATCGGTCACAGTCTACCCTTTCAGAATATCAGCTGATTTTGGAATTAGAGCCAAAATTCTTGGCATGTTACTTTGTAGGTGGTGATAGTGGGGGTGGTGAGGGTGCTAATTTAAGCTGTGTTTACTAGGCTTGATGTGATAGAGAATTGTAAACATGACAGGGACATATGATGCAATTCATTCAATTGGCAGGTTGCTGATAAGCTTTATCACTCAAATCAGATTTGTGTGTGTGTATGTGTGTGTGTGTGTTACTTTGGGGTTGAACGCAGGGCATCACACATGTTTGCAAGTGCTCTACCACTAAGCTGCACCCCCAGTTTTTTATCTTGAGGCAGGGTCTTGCTAAGTTACACAGGCTGGCTCTGGCCTCCAACTTACAGTCATCCTCCCTCTGCCTCCGAAGTCTCTGAGATGACAGGTGTTAAGTCACCATGCCAGGCTCAAGTCAGATTTTATGAGAACATTTTGCAGATTTTTTTTTTTTTTTTTTTTTTTTGCGGTACTGGGGCTTGCATTCTCTGCAAGTGCTGGACCATTGAGCTGCACCCCCAGCCCACTTTTTTACTTTTTGAGACAGGGTCTCGCTAAATTATGCAGACTGCCTCTGGTCTCAAACTTGTGATCCTCCCGCCTCTGCCTCCGCCTCCGCCTCCCTAGCCGCTGGGATTACAGGCATGTGTCACTGCACCTGGCTCTCAATTTTTTTTTTTAAACAAAGGTTGTTCATTTTTAATCAACAAAATACTGGTTACCTTCAATAAAATATCTAAAAATTCACAGGAAATTAAAGTGTGGTTTAGGAGTTTGTGCTCTGACACATTCAAAAATTGTTTCTTCTCTTTGGTCTCAGCTGGAGTCCACTGAATCGGACATTTGCATTGTTAAATCTTCTATTCTCCTGTAATTCTTTCTTCTCTGATTGTCATTTTCAGATTCCAGTTTCTGCTGTCTTGCTTCCAGTCCTTTCCTTTGGTGTATGTTCACTCCAGCCAATGCCAGGCAGAGGATTTCTGTTTTTATTGCCAAGATACACGGCAGCAAGGCATGTGTGCAAGAACTTTCTAGTTTGTAGTGGACCAATTGTGAATTCACTCCTGATGAATGTAGCTCCCCTCACATGAGTATACTGAGGAGAGGGAGCTGGAAGATCAAGTCCATGCAGCTGGAAGGTCTCTTTTCCAGATGACGGAGCCTCCTACATGGGGGCTGGCATACAAACCTGAACCTGTTCTGCAAAACCTTATATGGCTTCACAGGGGTGCAACTAGAGTTAGTCACACTGAGTCCCAGACTCAAAAGGGGCCTGCAGCCACCTTGGGGTTTAATGCTCTGTAGTTGTTATCTCAAAATTTTTTATAATTTTCTCGTAATTTTTATTTTGTGTGTGAAGTTGAATCAAACAATGGAAAATACACAGGGGCTTGGAGCCTCAGCTCCCATGAAGTTGTGCCCCTGCTTCCTAGGGATGGGTTTTGGGCCCACTGCTCTTCACTCCTTGGTTCCCTGCACCCCATCTAGCCTCCCTGCCCTGCCCCAAGTGAGCAATGAAGACCCATTGCAAGAGAGGCCAATGTCCTACCATTGCCCTTTGTCTCTGGCAGGGGTTCAGCATGGGCTTAATGGGGACTTGGGGAGGATCCAGGTCAGGTGCATGCCCCAGGGTATCTTGTGGTGGGGCAAGGTGATGACCATTCCTGTCCCTCAGAGGCTGGCAGCACCATAGGAGATTTGGCACACAGGTTGGCCTCTCATCCTCCCCACCCAGGTACCAAGTACTTTCCACTTGTGGCTTGGGCCTGTAAATGATGTAGCTGCAGACTGTTGAGTAACTGGTAGCAGGTACCCTGGGAGATTCTGGACTAAATCATATTGCCTATGCTCTGTGGCCAAGAGTTGCGGCCATCATCAATCTTTTGTATTTTATTCTAGAACAATCTTCAAATTATTGTTTATGAAGAGTGCTGCTGTTGCTTTCAAGGGACATTCCATGGTTCACCTTCCACCTATGGGTGAGGCCATGGGTGGAGGAGAGAGGTTGGATTTGTCACCTCACTTCTTACAACAGACTGTCAAACTACTGTGTCCTTGGATCTGTCAAGGGTGCAGATCTGCCTTTGATAATCAACACAGGCCACACTGGCAGAGAGCATTACTGGAAACACTTTGTAAAACAACTTTTATCAGGAGCCCAGTTAAAGGAAGAGATATTTGTAAGGGATTATTTAAGTGATATGCAGGGCATGTATTTCTCCAGCTACTTCACATTTTATCCTTGGCTTGACATTGGTTCCTTTTTGAAGTTGGTTTCTTTTTAATTGGTCTGTGGTGTCATGGCAGCTTTGTTTTATTTTATTTTTTTTAAAGGAATGTCAGGAGATCTTTATTAAAGTCACTATTGCACTACTATAGGGTGTTTTTAGGGACATGCTTCTTGCATTGCTCAAAGTACCTGGTATAAAGTATCTGTGTGAACCAGCACAGTGGTGCAGCCCGTAGTCCCAGAGACTTGGGAGGTAGAGGATCCTTGGGAGTTCAAGGCCAAAGGCAACCTGTGTAATTTAGCGAAACCCTGTCTTCAAAATAAAACGTAAAAAATGGTCTCTAGGAGCAAGTCAACGACAGAGCACTTGCAAAAGCATGTGTGAGGCCCTTGGTTCATCCCCCCAGTACCATTAAAAAAAAAAAAGTATTCAGGTGAGAAATTGCTTCTAGACACAGGCCAGGAAAGCTGTTATAGCTAATGTATGAGCCATATCACCTGCATATCCATGGTCTATCCCTCTACCCCTAATATTAACCTTTTGCTTTAATTTATATTTTTATGAGTCCATATTTTATGTGCTTATTTTTAGTATACCATATCAATTCCTTTATATAACTAGGCAAAGCATAAAAGTAAAAATGCTTCTTATTCTGGTAGTCAAGTCATACTGTTTTACTTTCCCATTGCTGTGATCCTGGTTAACTTCACCTCTATTT
This sequence comes from Pedetes capensis, assembly GCA_007922755.1. Taxonomy (NCBI): domain Eukaryota; kingdom Metazoa; phylum Chordata; class Mammalia; order Rodentia; family Pedetidae; genus Pedetes; species Pedetes capensis. Next base: position 25,784 of record VMDO01016999.1, on the reverse strand, counting down.
CTGTGCACTTTACATGACCAATTTTTAGACATTCTTTACTTAGGGATTGCTTTAGAATGACTCCATTTCAAGGAATGTAGGTCTCATTGAGGTGGACTGGGCAGCCTTTCTATCCTCTGCCTCTGACACTTATTTATTCCACAATTATGAAGCTAGCCAGTCCACAAGCATGACTGAGTACAGCTGAGGAGCATGATGTTAAAAATTCTGTGGTAGGTACAATTATAGACTGTGGAGAATAACCTAAGTGCTGTAAGAGCTTAGAGTCCATTTGGAAAGATAATTAATACACATGAAGTAAATGGGACCAGAATTTTTGGATTCATTACGAATTCACTAATTGTTCTGAGAAAGGAGAAGCTAATGTCTGTCTTGATAAATACTTTTGTCTAGAAGTACTGTGCTGTGCAAATACACCTAAATGTTCTTGTAGCTGCTTATTTATTTATCAAATATATATGGAGCTTGTGTTATGCCAGGTATTATTCTAAGCCTTTTGCAAATATTAATTCATTTCAACCTTGTAATAACCTTATTAAGTAGGTACTTCAGGTTGACAGTCCCTTACACGAAATGCTTGGGACCACAAGTGTTTTGGATTTCAGACTTTTTTGGACTTTGGAACGTTAGCACCTACATAATGAGATATCTTGGGGATGTGATCCAAGTCTAGGTACAGAAGTTATTTGTCTCATCTGTGCCTTCTACGTACAGCTGGAAGGTAATTTTATGCAATATTTTTATCATGTCTGTGTTTTGAGTGACTGATCACATCAGCTAAGATGTGAAATCCACTTGTGGTGTCATGTCATGTTGGTGCTCAAAAAGTTTTGGATTTTGGAGCATTTCGGGATTTTAGATGAGGGATACTTGATTTGTATTAGAATAAATTTACAGTAGCAGAAACTGAGGCAAGTTTTGAGGCATGTTCTTTGTCTTGTGTCTTCTGCAGTTACAAAAGACACAGCCACACTGGTAGGTTTTTAGAAAAATTTCTAGATATCTTATTAAAAACTTACTATACTATGCAGACAACTTTTGATATGTGGAATAAATAATATTCATTACGAAGTATATCTGAAGTCAAAGAACTTCCCATCTGCTCCATGTTTAAACATTTGAGGAACTGCTAGACTGTGATCCAAAAGGGTACATCATTTTACCTTCCCACCATCAATGTAGAGATTTCTAGTTTCTACAGATCCTCTCTAACATTTATTATTAGTTACTTATTGTTGTTTTTGTTTTTGCTTTTGTTTTGAGATAGGGTCTCCCTGTGTAGCTCATGCTGGCCTCTAGCTCATGATCCTGCAAACACCAGGACCCCCCCCCCCCCCACTTCTATTTGGCTTTGATTATGGCTACCCTAGAGGGTGGGAAGTGATATCTTACTGTGGTTTTGATATGCATTCCCCTAATAATTGGTGAGGTCTGAGCACCTTTTCAGGTACTAATTGACCATTGTGTGTATCTTCTTTGGAGAAGTGTTCATTCAAGTCCTTCATTCATTTTTAAGTTGGGCTATGAGAGCTCTTTATACATTTGGAGACAAGTCCCTTATCAGATATAGGACTTAGAAGTATTTTCTCCCATTTTATGATTGTCTTCTCAATTTCTTGATAGGTTGGAGGACAGAAGTTTTTAAATTTGATTAAGTCCAGGTTATCTATTTTTTCTTTTGTTGCTCATGCTTTTGGTATCATATCTAAGAAACCAATGCCTTATACAAAACCATTAAGATTTACTCTTGTTTTCTTTTTTTCTTTCTTTTTTTTTTTTTTTTTGCAGTACTAGGGGTTGAACCCAGGGCGTGGACCACTGAGCTGCACCCCCAGCCCATTTTGTAGATTTTATTATTTTCTGAGACAGGGTCTCGCTAAGTTACACTGACTGTCTCTGGTCTTGAACTTGTGATCCTCCTGCCTCCTCCTCCCCAGCCGCTGGGATTACAGGCGTGCGCCACCACGCCCGGCTACTCTTGTTTTCTTATAAGAATTTCATGCTTTTAGTTCTCCCATTTAAGTGTGATCCATTTGAGTTAATTTTATATGTGGTGTGTCTACCTTTTGCTTTTTTCATTTAATATTATTAAATCTTGGATATTGTTTCTTATCAGCACTAAAGAACTTTTCTTTCCTATAATGCCATGGTATTCCCTTAGATGGATATACTGTACCTTATTTAAACAGTCCCCATCGATGGAAGTTTACTTGGACACGTGAGTTTGAAAATTATTTCAGAATGTCAGTGTGGCTTGAAAAGTTATTTCATATTAACCTTCTTAAAGTCCAGTTTCAGCGTTTGACAGAGTTGGCTGTTCCAGGCAATCCTTGCCATTCAGAAGCCTTTGGTAAATGCCCATCCTCTGGGGACAGTGACCTGGAGAATTCAAGAGATTAGCCTGCAGCCATAGCACAGTGGCACCTGATCCATCAGATCTTGGAAGCTAAGCAGGGTCAGGCCTGGTTAGTACTTGGATGGGAGACCACCTGGGAACACCAGGTGCTGCAGGCTTGGGAGAAGGACCTGGCAACCCACTTCCAAAAAACAATCCGCCACTGAGAATTCAAGAGATTGTATTCCATTAAACATGTATCGTGAGTAAGAAAGCAGAAAACCCAATTATCTAAAAATACCTGGAAAAATACTTACAAGGTACTCTTGAAATCTTGTTGCCCTTTCTGAGCTGTAGTTGGATGACTTAAATAGCATTTGTTCTTTTATTCTTGCTTGCATTGTTGCCTCCCTGGTATATATAAATCAAAATAAGTAATAATCTAAACTTTGAGCAATACAGCCAGCCACTCTGTAAGCTGTAAAATATCCAGAGATTATGAAACATGTTTTGGTAAAGAAAGAGGAAGCTTAGGGGAAAATCTTGAACTACACCAACAACACTTTACTGACCTGTAGAGGCTTCTCTGGCCACTTGAAAGTAAGCAAAAAAGCCAATAGGAAGCTAAAATTAATTTGACAAAGTCCATTCCTTCAAGTTCTTGAGTTTGACCCATAACAGTTCTTCACTGAGAGACTATTTCCTCTTTAAACATGAGCATGAGATCACCAAAGAGGTTTTTGCTTTTGTTTGCTTTGGAATTGCTGAAATCTTGTTTCTGTTTTTCATGGTCTGGGTACTTTCTGTCTGTAAGTTACTTACCCTTCTGGGCTAGAGTTTTTTAATCTGTAAAATGCTCAAGAGCTAGTCAGTTTCCAAGCCTGTAATAGAGCACTTAATTAGAAGGTGTAGGAGCTGCTGGAGGAAGCAGAAATCAGCAGTGGCAGCTGATCTGATCTCACTGGAGCAGGGAGTAAGATAGTTAAAAGTATTTATGAAAGTACAAAAATCATGTGGTTGGAGAGATTTAGGCAGGGGCAAATAGCCCTATCCATCTGAATGGCCCCAGAGGCATCGCTAAATTATATTATGTTCCTAATGTCCACACAAATCCTACATCACCAAATAAGGATTAACAGAAATACTGCCTTATGTTTCTCTTCCATTATTATTTTGATGTAATATCAGACTTACAGAAAAGTTCCATAAGAAAGCAAGGAATACTGTCTATCCTTCATCCACATTTCCCAAAGATTAACATTTTATATTTCCTTAATCTCTTGTCCTCCTCATCCCCTCCCTCCCTGCTCAGCAGCAGAACTGCTGCTACTTTTTCCCTCAGATACTTTTATGTCCTTTCTCTGAAGACTGTGGACATTGTCTTATGTATCCACAATGTAATTAGCAAAGTCAGGAAATGAATATTGAAACTGTTCTGTTACCTACCGCTTAGACTTTATTCAGATGTTACCCATTGTCCTTTATAGCAGAAGAAAATCAGTTGTCATTATCTCTTTAGCTACCGTTAGTCTGCAGGACTTTCTCTTTTTCTTTAAAATTTTACATTAGTATCCTTAAATGTTAATTATGTAGGTCAGTTATGTACTAGCTTGTTCTTCAAAGCCCAGTTTGTCTAGAAATCCAGGTTATCTGCATTTGGCAGGAATACCACTGAAGTGATGCTCTGTTCTTCTCAGTGCAGGGCATGATAAAAGGAGACATGTGCTACTGATTTGTTCCAGTACTGATGCCTTGTTTCTCCACTGTAAAGTAACTATTTTTTCTCCTTTGTAATTTATTATCTTGTGAGGAATGTTTTGAAACTATAAATGTCTTGTTTCTCTCAAACTTTTACTATATTACCTTTTTGTGAAGACAGAAGAAAAGAATACATTTTACAAGAGTCCCATCAAAATGGTGTGGTGTTTAAAAATATAACATCAAAGTAATACAGCAATTATTTGATATCAGCTGTATTCCTTATCAGTAATTATTTCAAAGAAATTAGATGTATGCAATATTTAGGGTTTTTTTTTTTTTTGGTGGCACTGGGAGTTGAACCCAGTGCCTCACGCTTGCATGCTGTGCGAGTGCTGGACCACTGACCTGCACCCTCAGCCCATTTTTTTTTTTTTTTTTTACTTTTTGAGACAGGGTTTCGCTAAATTACACAGACTACCTTCCTGTCTCTGCCTCCTGAGCCGCTGGGATTACAGGTGTGCACCACCGCGCCCGGCTCCAGTATTTAGTTTTTAAAAACATCCCTCACATATGTAAAGTTAGTTTGTCGGTATATATGTATATATATATATATATATATATATATATATATATATATATATATATATGTAATTTGATTTGTTGGTAATTACAGGGGCTGGGATTTAGCTCAGTTGGTAGAGCACTGCGCTGCAGTCTCTAAGGTCTCAAGTTCAATTCCCAGCACCGCAAAAATGGGAGAAGGGCCTGGCAATCCACTCCCAAGGCAATCCTGATACAGTCGCCATTGAAAACCCTATGAGGGTTGCTATGAGTCGGATACCGACTCGAGGGCACCTAACAACAACAACAACAGTAATCACAACTTTGAAAGATTTAGAGATGTGTTACTCCAAGAAGTTTTGTATTTTGTCTAGTATTGTTGTTTATCTAGCATTGTTTTTTTATCTAGTATTGTTGTAGTTGTTTATCTAGTGCTGTTATTGTTAAGTGCCTTTGAGTCGAGTCTAACTCATAGTGACCCTATGTACAACAGAACGAAACACTCCTCGACTCTGCCAGGCACACAGTCTTTTTTATGCTTAAGCCCATTGTTGCAGACACAGTGTCAATCCATCTAGTGAAGGGTCTTCCATTTTTTCACTGACCCACCAAACATGATGTCCTTCTGCAGGGATTAGTCTCTCCTAAAAACATGTCCAAGTATGTAAGACATAGTCTAGCCATCCTTGCTTCCAAGGAGCATTCTGGTTGCACTTCTAGGATGGATCTGTTGATTCTTTTGGCAGTCCATGGTATATTCAATATTCGTTTCCAGCACCATAATTCAAAAGCATCACTTCTCCTGCCTTCCTTATTTGATGTCTAGTTTTCGCAACCATATGATGTGACTGAAAATACCATGGCATGAGTCAGGCTCACCTTCGTCTTCAATGTGATGTCTTTACTTTTCCACACTTTAAACATGTCTTTTGTAACAGCTTTTCCCAATGCAATGTGTCTTTTGATTTCTTGACTGCTGCTTCCGTGGTTGCTGATTGTAGAACCAAGGAAAGCAAAATCTTGGGCAACTTCAATCTTTTCTCCATTTATCAGGAAGTTACTTACTGACTCAGTTGTAAGGATTTTTGTTTTCTCGATGGTGAGGCACAATCCATACTGAAGGTTGTGTTCTTTGGTCTCTGTCAGTAAATGTTTCAAATCTTTCATTTCAGCAAGCAAAGTTGTATCATCTGCATAATGCAGATTTTTATGCCTTTTAGTCTACTGTAATCTATGAGAAGTAAAATTATCTGATTTTGTACCTACAATTGCTTATTTATTTTCATCTGCTTGCTAAGAACTGAGCGAAAAGCTGAGTGGTTGGTGCAGATGGTCTAGTTCAGGCTGTCAGCAGCCATGGTGTTTGTGTTGGCTGCTTGATTGTACTGACTCTTTGGTCTTTAATGGGAGCCCTGCCCTGTGACATCTCTGCATTAGCCCCCTGTGCACCCAGGGACTGGTGCCTCTGCCCTGCACTGTAGATGTTTGTCTGTCTTTGCTAGACTGTAGTACATTAGGGCAGGGCTGAGTTCCAGTGTGTATTTGAAAGAATGAATGTTTGATTGAAAAAAGGAAGTCAGTCACAGGAGAGAGATGAACAGCACATACATAGAGGAGGGCAGAGAAGAAATCCCAGGCTTTACAGAGTCAAGTGATTAGTTCAGTGACTGGCCTGATTCAGGACCTTTGAACATTTCTCATTTCAGAAACAGAAAGATCTTTGTTGGTGCAGAAAAGGGTTAAGGATAGAGATGTGGCCAGCTGGACATTGTTCCTGAGTGGAAGGAATTGACTCCAAGAGGGATTTGGTAATCCTGTGTACAAGTACACAGAATTTTTTAACAACTGAGATTTCAAACAATAAATCTCCTTTGGGATTCTTTTAAATAGAAAGATGACTCTTGGAGGAAACCTACCTACACCTTCTCCAAGGTAGCATCTGCATACAAACTTGACTCTGTTGCGTCTCTGCTAACACCTTTTGTGAAGGTGCTGAAAAATGCTGAAGCCATTTGTTGTGAAGCGAGTATGATTTTTAGGGCTGAGTTTATCTGAATTTAGTTTGACTGCATTATTCTTTCACTCATTTATTCATTCATTTTTTCAGTGTGCAAACAAATATTGAGCTCGCTGAGAAAGCACCTGGTGTTTCTCAGGTAATAAGGATCTTGTGGTTAACATGGTAGGCACAGTCTCCTGAGCTCCAGTGGCTCCCCTACAGCAGTCACTCTAGCACGGTGTGAGGAGAGTATTGACAGGGGAAGGGCAGGATGTCAGGGAGCACAGGGTGGGGAGTTTGGGGCAGACCCTGGGAGGAAGTCACTTTGAGATTGAGGCCTGAAGTGTCATCTCAGACAAAGAATGCAGAGGAGTATGTTCCTGACAAGTGAAGTTTGATTTATTAATCTTTAGGGATCATTGAGTGGAGTATATTTTTATAGCCTCCCACTACTTTGTGCCATTCAGCTGAAGGAGGTCCAAAATAGCAGCCCTGACTCATGGGAGAAAGGAGCCCAGTTCAGCTGCAAAGTGGCCCGCCTTTGAGGAGGGTTTTGAATGTCTGACCATCCAGCCAGACAGCTGTGTACCTACATGGTCTCTGCTGGTGCATGTTGTCCATTTGGCGCTATTCTGTCCAGCCTGAGCACAGGAGGCACAGTGGACACTGCTGAATACTTTGACAGGAGTGCCCTGGAATTCAAAAAGGAGACCTTTCATCACCTTACTAATCTCTTCCTTTTTCTCTTAAACAAAAACATTTGTATCCACAGAGGGGGTGGGGAGAGAAAGAGAGAGAGAGGAAGAGAGAGCGCGTGCGCGCAGTGTACAGAGTTCATACTAAGATGAGCACCCAGACATTCCCTCTCTGCCTGGGGAATAAAACATTACCATTAGTGTGTGCCTTTCACATGGAGTCCCCTGGACCCTGTGCCTTTCACATGGAGTCCCCTGGACCCTGTTCCAGTAGTAACCATTACTCTGAATTTTGTGTTTAGTGTTCTCTTTTATTGTGCTTTAAAAGGTCATGTTATGAGTGTGTTTGGAGATATTAGACTATCACTATGTATCAACGGAGAACAAAAGATAGGCTAGCAAGCGGTTTATAAATAAATGGCTTGATTGTACTCTTTTAAGCAGGAGAATATAGTGGCAACTTCAAAGTGCTTAAAAAAAATCAAAATCAAAACAAAAGGCTTCTTTCAGTTTCAAAGAAAACCTTAACAGGATCTGTTAAAAAAAGATAAGGTTTTTGCAAACCAGTGTTCCACAGATGGACCCGGCAGTAATAGGACATGGAATTGCTTCAGCCAATAGCAGTTTCAGAATCCCTGCCTGGGTTGGAAAGGTGCTTTTTTGTTCATGATGATGCTACTCCAGTATATTTCCAGTGATTTTATGGTAACTTTGAATTCCAGTGAATGTGAATATACTTGGAGTAAGATCATTTTGGCATGTAGTTGGGAGGCATTATTGACCTTGTATTACTTTAACAATTCAGAATATTGAAATAGGTCATCTCAGGAAGTAGCCTCTTAGGTGAACCATTCTTGAATTTGCTTTTTTCTTTGTTGTGATAGATATTGTTTTGTATTCTGTATTTTCTTCTTTTTTCCTAAAGTGTTCTGATTGTCCATCCAAAAGCCAAGAATATTGGGGATGTGACTCAATGGTAGCATGTGCAAGGCCCTGGGATCAATCCCCAACACCACTACCACCAAAACAAACAAACAAACCAAACCAAACCAAACCAAAACAAAACAAAACAAAACAAAACAACACAGAATGTAAGAATATCAAGTTCTGGGTATCACTTTATTATTGTAGAAATGACCCCTGGTCAGGTGATTTTACAGACTTTGATTCCTTATCAAATGATTTTGCAGGTACTTTTTGTTTTAATCTTTCTCTGATTTTGAGCATCAGTATTACTTTTCTACTAAAAGATACTTTTTGGGCAATGCAGTACATTTCAGAAACCCCGTTCTTTAGAGCACAGTAACAGAAGGGTTGTTTTGGTTTGGTTTGTTTTCTTGATTTTTGAACTCTAGCATAACTTCACAGGGTTTTATACTCCCCCGGGAGAAAATATGTGCAGCTCCTGTTACTATGTTGAAGTTTTTATGTACCTTTATGTGTAACTCAGAATCCAAAGGCAAAGGGGTATGGAAACATTGGTGTATCATTTCATCCTGTTACTTCATTCATTTCATTTCTATGTCTTTATTCCAACACACTTGGTTTTCCCAGAAGTCAACAGGAAACATTTTTCTTTCACCCATGAGCTTTTGGGTCAAAGGTTTAATACATTTCATAGCCATTTTGCCACTATACCATAATTGTAAACCTAGGCCTGAAAAGAATCTATTTAATATCTTATTCAGCCTGAGATTCCAGTCTTTTGGTGACATGGAATGTAGTTTAGAACAATACTTTCTGTATATATATCAGTGTTTTTTACACTTGCATTTTTAGCCCTTATAACTAGCCCCTGAAAACTCTCTTTTATGACTCTAAAGAAGAGCTCTCTGAATCTACAATAATTTTACTGTGTATTTCTATAATAATCTTAGTCACTTAAAAAGGTAGGGGATAAGATGGGACAAAGCAAACCATTCCCAATTGTTCAAGGAAGCAATGAAATCATCCCTTGTCCGGATGGCGTGGAATGTAGTCTGAGGGAAACCTGTGTTTTAGTTTCTCTCTCTATTCACACAGGAGAACATTTCTAACAAGATATTCATACTCATCGCAGTTGGTCAGAAACTGGTGCAGTGTGCTTGCTAAAAGCTCTTTGGATTCTGGATGCAGTATATGAACAGAAGCCATGTATAGTTTTAAATAAGGGTTTCCACTGAAGCTTTCTCCTGAGATCAGCTATGCAGAGCATTTGACCCAGGGACCACTGGTTCTTTATCTCTCACGGCACCATGATATCCTGGGATACCCCCAGGCGTGTTATCTATAGTATGCTCATCACTTCATCACCAGCAGACCCCAGGCTTGTTGTGCATAGCATTCTCTTTTCTTACACACACACTTCACTGGTGGAGGAACAACCAGGTGAGGTCTGAAAGGTGGCCAGGAGTTAGCTCCTGGAACTTGAGGACTGGTCTGATCTTGGATGATGTGAGAAGCCCTTGGAAGGTTTTGATTAGAGGAGTGATGTGATCCAACTTGTATTTTTAACAAGGCCTTTCTGTGGGCCACTTGTAGTTAACAGGGCAAGGCTGGAAGCAAAGATACTAGTTAGAAAGCCATTGAAGTAATCCAAGTGAAAGACAATGGTGGCTTGAACCAAGATGGTAGCACCGATCGAGTCAGGGAGAGATGAGTTTCTAGGTATGCTTTTAAGTAAGGGGCAACATGATTTGCTGACAGTTTGGGAGGTAAGTTGTGATAAAGATGAAGCAGGAAGGAGTACAGGGTTTTATCTGAGCCCCTGGAAAACTGGAATTGCTATTTGCTGAAAGACAGAAGATAGTGGAAAGGCAGGTTTAGGGACAAGAATTAGGAGTTTTATTTGGGTGTACTAAATTTGAAATGATGCTAGTTATATCCAAGTGAAGTCAAGTAGTTGTGTGTGCGCATGTGTGCATGCGTGTGTACGTGTGTGTATGTGTGTGTGTGCAGGAGTCATCAGCATTTACAAGGTACTTAGTCCTGTAACTAGATGAGGTCATAAGAATGAATACTAAGTGGATAAGTGGTCGGAGGAATTGTCCTGGGGCTCTTTCACAGGTTGTTGTTAGGTGTTCTCCAGTCAGAAAAGCAGGGAAGGAGCAAGGAATAAGATGAGAACTGAGCTTGCCTATAATCCCAGTGGCTGGAGGGGGAGGCAGGAGGATCACAATTTTGAGACTAGAGGCAGTCTGTGCAATTTACCAAGACCCTGTCTCAAAATGAAAAGTTAAAAACGGGCTGACAGTGCTGCTCAGTGGAGAGCACTTGTAAAGCATGCGTGAGGCCCTGGATTCAGCCCCCTACTACCCCAGGTTAAAAAGAGAGAAATGGGAGAATTGGACATAAGTAGTAGAGGCAGTTCTTTTAAGATTTGTAAAATGGAGGACCAAAGGGCCATAGCTGCAGGAAGATGTGGACCAAGACTTTTTTCCTTAAAGCTGGAATATGAACATAAATTTGTATATGTAAATGGCTGATGGCAGTAATTCAGTAGCAAGTGAAAAATTAAGAGACAAGAAGGAGAATTGCTAGATCAATGTGGAAAAGAGTGCAGACATGTCCTGCATGGTAGCAGAGGGAAGGCAGAACCTGTGGGCACAGATGAGGGAGATGGGGGTGCAGTGTGGGACTGCAGAGAGTTGAGAGCTTCCCTCTGGTTACTTCTGCTTTCTCAGTGAGATAGGAAACAGTCCTTTACAGTGAGTGAGAAGCTGGAAGAGGTGGAGACTTGAGGTTAGAGAGGAAGCTAGAACATAGTCCTCCTGGAAAATGGAGAGTGAATGGATTAGGGGCGTGTGGGCAGATGGCTGGGCAGCCTTGGTACCATCCAGGGGCTGGGGATGTAGCTCAGTGTTAGAGCTGATGTGGCGGAAGGGTTGGTGAAGTCAGGACATTGGAGAGCGTTGGAAAGCTAGGAGGCAGAGTGGTCAGGCAGAGAATAGAGAAGCCTGACATGGAGGTTGGGGTGAGGGGGGATGTGCTGATGACTGAATGTAGAGCAATGGAGGTCACAGGGAGTGGGGTGACTTCACTCTAAGGGCACATTTACAATGTCTGGACACAGTTCCAGTTGTCACACCTGGTGGCAGAAAGCAGAGTAGATGCTGCCGTCACAGTTGAGCCTGCTAGATATCCCATAACGCATAAGACAACTCTCCACCGTCCTAGCTGTCAGTGCTGAGCTGGAGAAGCCTTGGCCTAAGGAATGGCCATAGGAATGAGTGGCTGGGGCAGGCCTGACCACCCAGGTTATCCGAGAAGAGAAGATAAGCAGAGAAACCAGAGTTTTATTCTAAGAACTTTATCATATAACTAATGGAGTCTCCAAGAATAATGACCCAGAATAGCATTAGAATGAAGGACAGACAGGGGTTAGGGTAAGTTAACTTGCTCTGTATGGAGTCACTTTCTTTTTCTGGAATTAGCTGATTGTCTAGAGTTAGAGTTTGTAATCTTAGCTTTAAGAGCTACATGTCCAAATTAGCCGAAGGGTGATGGAATGTTTAAAAATAAAAGCCACAGCCAGGCTCAGTGGCACACACCTATGATCCCAGCACCTTAGGACGGGGAGGCAGGAGGATTCCAAATTCGAGGCCAGGGACAACCTGCATAACTTAACGGAGACCTTCACTCAAAATAAAAAGTAAAAAAATGGGCTAGGGGTGCAGCAGGTCAGTGATAGAACACTTGTAAAGTGCGGGTTCAACTCCAGAGTACCTCCAGAACAAACCAAAAAACCACATTTATTAAACAACTTGGTGTTGCTAAATCAAATCCATGTTAAATGGGTTACTTAAAGGCAGTTTAGCAATTTGGTTAGTCTTTTTGCTTGAAATTCTTGACTTTATACTTGGATATTTGCACTAATTCCATTTATCTATCTATCTATCTGGAGGCTGGGGTTTAGCTCAGTTGGTGGAGTGCTGCTCTGCACTCTTTGAGGACCTGGATTCGATCCCCAGCTTCACAAAAATCGGAAAAGGATGTGACAATCCACTCCTAAAGCAATCCTGAAGCAATCCCGAAACAATTAGTCATTGAAAACCCTATGAGAGTCGCTATAAGTCAGACTTGACTTGATGGCACCTAATAACTGTCTGTCTGTCTGTCTGTCTGTCTGTCTGTCTGTCTATCAATCATTCTTTGGGTTTGTTTGAGACAGAGTCTTGCCATTAGCCCTGATTGGCCTCGAACTCGTGATCTTCCTGCCTCAGCCTCCCAATGACAGGCATGTGCCATCATGCCGAGTTAATCCTAATTCTATCCTAGATAACATTTCAAGGTAACAGCTCTTTGTAACCAGGCCTTGAGGCAGGGATCTGACTTAAGAAAATCCTTGAGATATTTTATTATGGACTTTAGAGACTGCTTTCCTTGTAGTTCTTATCACCCTTGAGAAAACCAGTCAAAATCACACAGAATGAGTCAGGTTTCCAAACTAGTGCTGCTTCCTGGAATAAGCTGGTTAACTGGTCTGTCTTGTGCTTTGCCCTTCATTCTGAACTCAAGCGCCCCAGGGCTGCTTTTCTGCCTACCCACAATAGCAAGAAACATCTTTTGTTTGCTTCTGGTCTGCAAGAAAGTCGTGTTTTGAGATTTGGATCACAAATAATAATCCATTGTTCCCTATAATAATAATCCACCCTCTTTTAGCAGAAAAAAATCTGCTTGATGCAGTGTGGCTATCAGTTTATTTAAAAGAATAGCCAACAGTGCCCGTTGTACCCTGAGAATAAACATTTGGAAGATGGTTGGGAGTGCTCTTGTTCTCCTTGGCCTAGAGTCATAGTTAAGACCTCGAGAAGAAAAAATTCTGAAAATGACTGTCAGTTCCGGATGACAATACCCTTCCTTATTCTGCCTTTCTATTACATTCTAAGAATAATTAGAACACTACAGATCTTTATTCCAAACTATTTCTTTTTAAAATGTCTATTTTAAAGATGAGTGTTTTTGAGTGACCAATTTTAGGCTACATAAGTTTCTAATTCTTAGTCTATGAAAGTGTCTCTTTTTTGAGTGAAGACTTAGCAGCAATCCATAATGCTAATTCTTACAGTTGCCTCTGACTCCCCTCTTGAGAAGAGAGCTATTTATATATTGCAAATGTTAGACACATATTAATTAGTATCTCTTGGGCTGAGGCTAATTGAACATACCTGAAGGGTAAAATGCAAACCTGACACAGTGTGGTCAGCTGTTTCTTGAGTGCACACATGCCTAGTCCAGGGAAATCTTATGGTGGATAAGATTTCACTCACAAAAACAAAAATCTTACATATTTTTCTACCTGGCCAACTGGCTGGAAGTTAACCAGCTTATTCCAGGAAGCATACTAGGTTCTTCATAGGAAAAGGTTCAGTTAAATATTAAATATGGTCTTACAATGAAATGATATCTTAGAATAGTTTAATTGCTTTAAATATAGAAGATGAGTGAAGTTTATTGTGATAATTGCAGTGTAATAGGTAGGTATGAAAACTATTTAAAGAAGTAAAACTGTGCTTCACATAGTTAAAAATAGACATCAGGGAAGCAACCAAGAAGTGCTTCAATGGGTGAATGACTAAATTGTAGGACATCCATAAAATTAAATATTATTCTTCAGTAAAAAGAAATGAGATACCATGACACAGAAAGACACAGAGGAAGCTTAAACAAATATTAAGTGACAGAAGCCAATCTGAGAAGGCTATATATGTATGATTCAAACTATGTTGTATTCTGGAAAAGACAGAAATACAGAGACAGTGGAAGGACAGCTGTTGCCAGGGCCTTGAGGAGAAGAGTGATTTGGTGGTGCACAAGCGACTTTTGCTGTTAGGTGCCATTGAGTCAGTTTCAACACATAGTGACCCTGTGTACAACAGAATGAAACACTCCTTGACTCTGTCAGGCACATGATCTTTTTTATGTTTAAGCTGCCCATTGTCACAGACATTGTGTCAACCCATCTAGTTGAGGATTTTCCTTCTTTTTCATTGAACCCCTACTTTCCCAGACATAGTATCCTTCTCCAGGGATTGATCCCTGCTAATAACATGTCCAAAATACATCAGATGCAGTCTACTTATCCTTGCTTCCAATGAGCACTCTGATTGCACTTCTTCTAGGACAGATTTGTTGGTTCTTTTGGCGGTCCGTGATATATTCAATATTTACCTCCAGCACCATAATTCAAAAGCATCAATCCTTTTCCTTTCTCCCTTATTTAATGTCCAGCTTTCACAATCATATGATGCGACTGAGTCAGGCGCACCTTTGTCTTCAATGCTATTACTTTGATTTATGTCTTTACTTTTCCACACTTTAAACAGGTCTTTCACAACAGCTTTTCCCAATGCAGTGTATCTTTTGATTTCTTGACTGCTGCTTCCATGGTTGTTGATTGTAGAACCAAGTAAAGCAAAATCTTGGGCAACCTTAATCTTTTCTCCATTTATCATGAAGCTGTGTACTAACCCATTTGTAAGGATTTTTATTTTTTTGATATTGAGGTACAATCCCTACTGAAGGCTGTGTGTTCTTTGATCTTCAGCAGTAAATGTTTTAAATCCTCTTCAGTATCAGCAAGCAGAATTGTGTCATCTGCACAACACAGGTTGTTAATGAATGTTCCTCCAATCAAGATACTGCATTCTTCTTCATAAAATCCAGCTTTTCAGGTTATTTGCTTAGCATAGAAACTGAAGAAATATGGTAAAAGGATACAGCCCTGATGCACACCTTTCTGAACTTTAAACCTGGCAGTGTTTCCTTGTTCTGTTTGAATGACTGCCTGCTGGTCCATGTACAGATTCCTCATGAGTACAATTAGGTGCTCTGGTATTCCCATTCTTGGCAGTGTTATCCAAAATTTGTTGTGATCCACACAGACAAATTGCATTGCATAGTCAATAAAACATGGACAGCTTTCTGGTATTCTCTGCTTTTGGCTAATATCTGTCTGACATCAGCAATGATGTCCCTGGTTCAACACCCTCTTCTGAATCCAGCTTGAATTTCTGGCAGTTTCCTGTTAATATTGTCTGCAGTCGCTTTTGAATGACCTCGAGCCAAATTTTTCTTGCCTGAGATGTTAATTACATTGTTTGGTAATTTCTACATTTGATTGGGTCATCTTTGTTGGTAATAGGCACAAATAAGGATTTCTTCCAGCCAGTTGGCCAGGTAGCTGTTTTCCAAATCTCTTGGCATAAAAAAGTGCATCCAGGGCTGCATCTCTTGCTGAAACATCTCAATTGGTATTCCATCATTCCCTGGAACCTTGTATTTTGCTAATTCCTTCAAGGCAGCTTCCACTTCTTTCTTCAGTACCACTGGTTCTTAGTCGTATGCAGCCTCTTGAAATGGTTGATCATCCACCAATTCTTTTTTGTATAATGACTCTGTATATTCCTTCCCTCTTTTGAAGTTTCCTGCATTGTTTAATATTTTCCCCGTAGAATTCTTCAGTACTGCCACTCGAGGGTTGAATTTTTCTTCAATTCTTTAAGCTTGAAAAAAACAGAGCATATTCTTCCCTTTGGTTTTCTATCTCCAGCTCTTTGCACATATCATTATAATATTTGATTTTTTCTTCTCTAGCTGCCCTTTGAAATCTTCTGTTTTGTTCTTTAATTTTGTCATGTCTTCCTTTTAATTCAGCTACTCGACATTCAAGGGCAAGTTTCAGAGTCTCTTTTGACTTATAATTTGGTCTTCCTTTTTCCTGTCTTTTAATAATGTTTTGTTTTCCTCATGAATGGCGTCTTTGTTTTTACAGTTTTTTATTAGTAATTTTTTATGTACAATCTAATGGGTCTCGTTATAACATTTCCATACATGCATTTCATTGTACATTGCTCATGTTAACTCCCCCCTTACCCTCTCATGACAGAATGATGCCTTTGATATCATGCCACAACTCATCTGACTTTCGGTCACTAGTGGCTAATGCATGAAATCTGTTCTTGAGGTGGTCTCTGAATTCGGGTGATATACTCAGGGTCATACTTTGCTCTCCTATACTTGTTCTAATTTTCTTCAGTTTCAGTTTGAATCTTCCTATGAACAGTTAATGGTCTGATCCATAGTCAGCAGCAGGTCTTGCTCTGACATTTCATGTTGAGCTTTTCCATCGTCTCTTTCCAGAAATGTAGTCAGTTTGGCTCCTGTATATTCTACCTGGTGAATTCCATGGGTATAGTCACCATTTGTGTTGGTGAAAAAATGTATTTGCAGTGAAAGAGTTGTTGGTCTGACAAAATTCTATCATGCAATCTCCAGCATCATTTCAGTCACCAAGGCCATATTTTCCAACTACTGAGCTGTCTTCTTTGTTTCCAACTTTTGCATTCCAGACACCAGTAATTATCAGTGCATACTGATAGCATGTTTGATCAATTTCAAACTACAGAAACTGGTTAAAGTCTTCCCTTTGTTCATTTATAGCCTTAGTGGTGGGTGCATACATTTGAATAGTAGTCATATTAACTGGCCTTCCTTGTAGACATACGGATATTATTCTGTCACTGGCAGCATTGTACTTTGGGACAAATCTTGAGATGTCTTTTTTGATAGTGAAAGCAACCCCATTTCTCTTTAAATTGTCATTCCCAGCATAATAGATTCTATGATTATCTGATTCAAAGTGGCCCATACCAGTCCATTTCAGCTCACTGATGCTGATAATGTCGATGCGGTTTATGCGCTCCATTTCCCTTTTGAGGATTTCTAATTTTCCTAGATTCTTACTACATACATTCCACATTCCAATCATTAAGGATGTTTACAGTTGTTTGAGGAGGCAGCCCTTTTCTAGTCATCTTTTGAGTGCTTTCCAATCTGGGGGCTCATTTTCCAGCACTACTTCTGACAGTGTTTCTTTGCTATTTGTAGGGTTTTCAATGACTAATTGTTTCAGAAGTGGGTTAGCCATGTCCTTCTCCCTATTCTATCTTAGTCTGGAAGCTCAGCTGAAACCTGTCCACCGTGAGTGACCCTGCTGATATCTGTAATACTGGTGGCATAACTTTCAGCATCATAGCAACACACAAGCCCCCATAGTACGGCAAACAGATAGACAAGTGAGGGAAGGGACGTTTAGGATAATCAGATATTCTGTATGGTAATGTCATGGTGGATATATGTCATTACGCCTATTTGCCCATAGTATGTACAGCCCAAAGAATGAAGCCCAAAGTAAACTATGGACTTTAGTTCACAATAATGTAACAATATTCATTCAACACTTGAGACAACTCTACCATGCTAATACCAGATGTTAATAATAGGGGACTTGATGATTTATGAGCACTCTCTACTTGGTGTTTCTATAAACCCGGAACTACATCTACAAAAGTCTCTTAATTAATAAATAAATATTAAATATAACCAAACCAGTAAAAATATCTTCTTACTAAAACCCAATGTCGTAAAAACCCCAGACCATGAATAATTACCCTGTTTGTATGAAGTCCTTAGCTATAGCGCATCCTGCCAGAAATGTATGCAATAATAGCAGAGGGTTACCGTGTATAGCTAACAACTTAAATCTTTTCTTTGTTACCTTCTCTGATCAATAACATATGCAGTGATATTCATGCTAAATCCTCCTTTTAAACAGTCCTTGTTCTTCTTTCTCCAGTGACAGCTGGAGTATCAGCCTTGGAGGTATATACACCAAAAGAAATCTTCGTGGCTAATGGGACACAAGGCAAACTGACGTGCAAGTTCAAGTCTACTAACACGACTGGAGGGCTGACCTCAGTCTCCTGGAGCTTCCAGCCAGAGGGGACTGATACCACTGTGTCGGTAGGAATGCTTGACTATTATTTCCTGTAGGTTTCTTTACTGCTGATGTGTGATTAAGAACTCTGGTCTATCGAGGGAGACTGATTGAAGGAATGTGTGCAGAAGACACAGCAGGGGGAAACAGTGTAGTGTGGGTCATCATTGCTGGTTCCAAAATGCAAGTCGGGATATATTTGGAGATGATGTGGGAAGGGAAGACAGAGAGGCTAGATAATGAAAGGACTTGTTGTCCAGGTTGAAAGTTTATTAATTATATCCTGGCAAAAAAGAAAAAGTAAAGGACTTTAAGCAGATCTGAGAGACATTAAATATTGGAAGTAGCATTGCCTTGAAATCAAAAGTGGGTCTAAATTCCACCTCTAAGACCTATGACCTTAGACAGGCCACTAAGGTTTTCTGAGCCTTGCTTTCTTCATCTGTGAAATACCAGTGACTGTGGAGAGCAGAGATAATGTTTCCCTCTGGACCAGAAGATAGATTTACTTTCTATCCAGCATTAAGGCAATGTGTCTCTTCAGAGTGAAAGTTAGAAATACCTCTGCCCATTCTGAAGTGTTTGGGGTTTAGGCCAGGAACAATGGCGCATACCTGTAATCTCAGCCCTCGAGAGACAGGCAGACAGGCGGGAGGATCACCTGAGCCCAGGAGGTCAAGGCCATTAGGGGCAACACAGCAAGAGCCTATCTCAAAAATAAACAAAATATTTAAGTTCCCTAAGCTTGGCCATGTAGAGTCCCTGTGTGTATATCCATCTGAATTCCTCTGTGCCATCCTTGTGGGACTTGGGGGAAAGGGGAACAGTAATTTATGAGAGAGATTAACAGTGTTGGGGTGTGAATTGCATGGAAAGGGAGATGGAGGAACCAAGGATTACACCAGGATTTATGGCTTGGGAGGCAAAGAGTGGCTATCTGAGAGTAATTTGTACTACTGTAACAAAATATGATGAATTGAGGGATTTATAAAGAACAGAAATTTATTTCTTATAGATCTGGAGGCTGGAAAAATCCAAGATCGAGAAGCCAGCATCTGGCAAGGGCCTTCTTGCTGTGTCATCCCATGGCAGAGGTCCAGTGGAAGGGCAAGAGAGCAAACTCCCTTTGTCAAACCCTTTATAATGGCATTACTCTATTCATGGTGAGGGAACCCTCATATCTTAAATACTTCCCATTACTCTGCCTCCTAACACTGTTGTAGTGGGAATTAAGTTTCAATTTAAGTTTTGAAGAGGACAAAGATATTCCAACCATAGCAGTAGCCGTCAGACAATATGAGATTCATAGTTAGAAGACAAAGTTGGTAGGAGGAGGTAGTAAGTTTGGTGGATGGAGACAGCCAGGTGGTAAAGTAAAAAGGCAGTTGGATGAGAAATCCAGGGCTTAGGAGATCTTATGGATGGAGAAAGAGGTTGGGAGTTCCCAAGATATCATTATGAAACCATTGAAGTGAGTGAGGCTGCCTGGGCATTTCCAACATATTCCAAGGGTTCTGAAAATGTCTATTTTAATGGCCAGTGGAGCTGATTTCTACCCCCTAGTCCCACCATCACCCCTTCGAGGAATGAGAACAGAGACATCAAGCCTCGGGCAGAGCTGCTTGGATTAAAGCTGGGTATGAGGATAGATCTCCTCCACTGGGCCTTACCTTACTTCCAAGGTGCTAGGGTTGAAGGTTTGTTTTGAGACAAGAGTTTCATTGCTACAGGCAGGTCTGAGGAGAGATTGAAGCGTGCAAAAGAGCAAGTGGCTAAAGATGAACATTTGGAGGCAAGGGAAACAAGAAACATTGGAGGCAAGAAAACACTTTGTGTTTTCTGGAGTTTGTTCCTTTCACACACCTGTCACTTTTCCATGGGGATGTAGGAAGTAAGAGGGAGAAACTCACAGAGTAATGGATGCCATACATACAGATGTCCTAAAACATTTAGGCTGCTTCTTTATGTGCCTTTGTGTATCTCAGTGGTAGGCCTTCTGAAGCCTTTAGATCCACTGGGCTCAGTCAGGTGTTGTCAGAAGAGCATTGCCCTTGAGAAGGAAAATGGGCCAACTTTGACTGTAGATTCACTACTTCCTACCACTGTGACCTTGGGAAAGTGGCTTCTTCGAATCTTCATTTCTTTTCTTATAAAATATGAATGTTGTAATTATCTCAGTGGGGTGTTAAGAGGATTAGAGTTATGCACATATCTGTTCTTCTAGCTGAAATGTGCCGGGGTTGAACCCCATCATCTTTGAAACCTCTTTCTGGCTCAGATTCCATAGCTTGACACTTGTGTTTGTTTCTATGTGAAGTCTTTTTTAAAAGAAGCTTCAACAGCATGTCTGTCTCAGACTTCAGGAATTCTGCCTTTGCCAGTAGCTCACGCATTCTCATTTTCTAATTGCAGTTTTTTCACTACTCCCAAGGGCAAGTGTACCTTGGGAATTATCCACCGTTTAAGGACAGAATCAGCTGGGCTGGAGACCTCGACAAGAAGGATGCCTCCATCAACATAGAAAACATGCAGTTTATACACAATGGCACCTATATCTGTGACGTCAAAAACCCTCCAGATATCGTTGTCCAGCCTGGACACATCAGGCTCTATGTGGTGGAAAAAGGTACTTCCTTCAGTGTTTTTTGCAGTAATGACACAGCCTACTTTATCCCATGTTTAATTGGAGAATAGGAGTTACATTTCAAGGTGTGAGTGAAGGAAGGATTTATTTTATTAACTAATTTGTTTATGTTTGTGGTGCTGGGCATTGAATCCAGGGCTTCATGAATGTTGAGCAAGTACTCTACTACCGAGCAGCATCCCCAGCCGTGATGGAGGATTGTTCCCTACAGTTGTGCTGCTTTTCTATTGACCTGTGGCTCTCCCACACATACGAGGGGATTGGGAAACTGCTGCTCAGTCCACAGAGTGGCTCATTCTTCTGTTATATTCTTTCTGTCTGAGCCTGTGGATGTGATTTCAGGTGTATAAAGTTTTCAGGGGCTGGGATTTAGCTCAGTTGGTAGAGCAGTGCTCTGCAGTCTCTGAGGTCCCAGGTTCAATTCCCAGCACCACAAAAATGGGAGGAGGACGTGGCAATCCACTCCCAAGGCAATCCCGGAACAATCGGCCATTGAAAACCCTATGAGGGTTGCTATGAGTCAGATGTGACTCGGTGGCACCTAATAACAACAACAACAAAAGTTTTCAGTGTTCATTGCAAGTAAGACTAAATTCACTATGGTTAGATAGAGTGGGCCATGGGGAAGATCGAGATTAATACTGTTTTGATCTTTTCCAGGAGAAAAACCTGGCAGCTCCAAAAGCAATACAGTTATTTCTTTCTTTTATTGAGAATAAGCAGGAAGTGCAGGCTCTAATGTCTCCTTTTGAGACAGACTCTGCTTTGTTGGAGAGCAGGTTGACATAAATTTCTATTCTCAATTTGCTTAGACTTTAGAACATGGAGAAGGACTGTAGGCTTAGAAACACTTAATTTTGCAGCTTGTTCTTCCTCAGCTAATATGCCACTGATATGTCAGTTGTAGGGGCTGGGATTTAGCTCATTTGGTACAGCGCCACTCTGCAGTCTCTGAGGTCGCCAGTTAGATTCCTAGCACCACAAAAATAGAAGACATGACAATCCACTCCCCAGGCAATCCCAAAACAATCAGCCATTGAAAACCCCATGAGGGTTGCTATGAGTTCGACACAATTCGATAGCACCTAACAACAACATGTCAGCTGTATGTTGATTAGAGACTACTCTTTAGAATTTGGATAATAAAAGGGGATAAATAAAATGATAACTGCTAAAGGAAGACTTTGCTTATTAAGTTAATAAAATTCAAGCCAGAAGTAGTGGCTCATGCCTGTGAACCCAGCAACTTGGGAGGCGGAGGCAGGAGAATCACAAGTTTGAGGCCAGAGGCAGTCTGCGTAACTTAGCAAGACCCTATGTCAAAATGAAAAATAAGAAAGGGCCTGGGGTGCAGCTCAGTGGTAGAGCACCTATGAAGTATGTGCGAGGCCTTGGGCTTAGCTCCCAAGTGCCACAAAAAATAAAAAATAAAGTAAAATTCCATTTCTTCTCTCTGTTGCAATGTGCATTAACTCTGTCTTGTTCTTTCCCTCCAGAGAGTTTGCCCATGTTTCCAGTTTGGGTGGTGGTGGGTATAGTTACTGCTGTGGTCCTAGGTCTCACTCTGCTCATCAGCATGATTGTGGCCATTCTCTGCAGAAGGAAAAACTCGAAGCGGGATTATACTGGGTAAGAAGCACCCTCTGTTAGGGGCAGGGTGGAGAGAAGAAATCAGGGTTTATAAATGCTTAGATATTTTTTATGGCAAAAGCGTTGTGAAAATTATCTACTGTTTGCTTTCCTGTTGAATCAGGCATTCTCCTGAGGAGATGTTCTGACACAGGCAAGCAGAAATCAGTGGCCTGCAATTAAACATGGAATATGATACTAATCCCTATTCTGCAGCTTCCTTTTGAGGTTTGGGGAAATGAATTGCTCAGCAGTCTCTGTGCTCTGAGTTTAAGTACCATACACTCTGCAATCAGTGTTCTTAAGCCACAGACATCACCTTTCTAAGTTAAGAGTTAATTTTCATTTCTTGGCAATCATCTAATAAGGGTCTTATTTTTAGTTGGGTAAGTATAAAACCCTAATCAAGAAGTTGTGCTAATAAACTGCCCTCCTAGCCCAATGTGATGGTGCAGGTCTTTCGTTTTTGTCATTCCCTCAGCCAACCCCAGACTTAAGCAGCTATATTGCTTTGCTCATTCTTGGTTGAATTTTCCTGGGATAATAAGAGTTGACAACAAAATATACCAGTAATACAGAAAGGTTGACTTCCTTTAAGGCTTCTCAAAAGGGACATCTTTGAGCGTAGGGTGTGTGTCTAATGGAAGGAACTTCTCTTTTCCCCACTCCAGCTGGAAAGCTAACCCATGTAAGCTATGTAGAGCTCATGTGGTAAGACAGGGGGATGCAGGCCGGATTCAGGTTGATGCTGCATGAGCGGTGTCCCAGGTGCATGATCTGATTTTCGCCATCCTTGGGGGGCTGGTTTGAGAGGATTGCATGCCGTGAGCTCTCTTGCTGGTGGACGGTGGGAGCCTCTCTCTGTGGGCTCTGCTGATCTCGAGTCTGTAGGAGTGCTGTGTTTAAACAAGTCTGAGTGTTCGGATTCAGGTATTACTTGCTTGGAATGCTTGTAGCATCCTGGCTATATCACTCCTTGCATGGTGTTTTATGATTAAATGGAGCCAGATTGTTGGGTTTCCACATGAGACTAATCCAGGGTGGTGACGTGCCAGTTTGTAGTTCTTGCTTGGGGTTAAGAAAGGGGCAGGAAAATGTTTCTTAGAATCCTGCATGGCATCATGAATGCTGCTATTCTTCTTACTTTGGTTTTTTTCCCTCCTCCCCTGCTTTTCTGCTTTGGTGAGCTGGGATCAGGTCCTGCTTATCATCCACTTCTTAAGAAAAGCTGACATAGAAGACACATTGGGACTGTAACAGGGCTGGGTCCCCTCTACCACTCCCAGTAGACACATGGTAACTAATCACCTTGCCCCTTGCTGTTACTATTCATGTGTATGTTTTCAGCCCACTTCCCTCGTTGACAACTAACCAGCTAGCTCTGAGCTAACCCAGCAGCTACTATGGTTCGTCCACAAATACGTCACATGATTGTATTAGAAATGTACCAAGCATGACATCCAGATGAAATTGGGTTCATCTGAGTATACATGCTCTTCATGTGAAATGCCTCTGTGTATGTGTGTGTGTGTGTGCTTTTTTCTTGTCAATAATTAAGACCCTCTTTGTGTTAGAATAATCAAACAGTTTGGGTTCAGGGTGTGTAGCCTCCCATTTCAGAGAAGGCAGTTTGTAGAGTGTTTGTAGTATGTTTCAAATGTGATCCTTCCCCAAACCCTAGGCTTTTAAAATAATGTCATAAAAGATGTAAACTGTATTTATGACACATCTCATTAGGGAACCCCTAATGATTATTATTAAAGACCCCCTATGTCCCTGAAAAGTTCAGCCCATGTAGAGTAGCATTCCATAGTCTATCATCATTCATGACTTCCTGGGTTGGTTGTGTGTTGGGGGGTTTATTTGTTTGTTTGTTTGTTTTGTAGTGGTATTAGTAGGGAAACAAAATATGGGGAACTAGAGAATGAAGGGAACAGGAGGAGCCACAGCTACAAGTCTGGATGTATTTCTATAATTTTTACAATGCATTCAGAAGAGGCTTCCCTTTGATGACCACAGAAGTGAGTTGCCTTAAGAAGGTGTAGCTTGCTTCCTTAAACCTTTACGATGAAGCAGGGCTGGCGTCAGGGAGAAAAGACAGAGCACCAAAAGGATAAATAAATGTGTTGTGATCAGAATCACAAAATCCTTATTTGAAACTGAGGTGAATTTCAGAACCTACCCCAGTAATAGGCTCATTGACTTAGAATGAGTGAGTTTGGGGGATAGAAAATAATTTTAAGATATGTGGTTGTTTTGATACCCATTTTTTTGTTGTCTTTTGTTTTTATACATTTGCTTCTTCATCTTGCCATCTCTTGCATTTTTGTACTTTTGTTTCCGTTTATTTCTATTTTAATTTTTTTTCTTTTTTTTTTTTTCCTTTTCTTTTTTTCCATATTTGTTCTTCAAATTGCCAATTCATCAGCTGCAGTACCTCTGAGAGTTTGTCACCGGTTAAGCAGGCTCCACGGAAGTCCCCCTCCGACACAGAGGGTCTAGTAAAGAGTCTGCCTTCCGGATCTCACCAGGTAATGGCTGATGGCAATTCTGCCTGCTACACTGTGGCTCTGCCACTTCCTGGGTACAGGGAAGTACACTGACCTGTGAGACAGAGACAGACAGACAGAGAAAGGGAGAGAGACAGAGGGAAATTAAAGGACTGGTCTGGAAAAACCACAAGAAAAATGTGTGGAGAAGCGTCTGGCCTGAGTAAAGTTTTCTCCGAAACCACCATAAACATATTATTTAGTAAAAATGTGGCTCCTTTAGCTCAAGTAGAATTAGGAAATGGCTTTGTCAGCTGTTCTCTCATTGCCCAAGGAAATAAAATCTAGTGAACTATATTCTATACCACTCTATAGGAAATTAATAGGAAAAAGTTGATATTCTTGGTTTTGATAATAAAACAAATTATTTTCGTGGATTCTTTAGGAAAAATGGAAAAGAAATGTTTATCTGAATAATTAATAGGCTTGATCAACCAGGAATGGCTTTGGTTTCTGCTTTAGGAAGTCCAGAAGAGAAGTAACTTTTATTTGGAATTTAGCACATGTTCTAGCATTGTGCTTAATCTTGTGTGTTGACTGTGCTATTCTAACTATAATTGTGGCTTGGGCAAAGCTTCATGGCTTAGTATGGAGGTGGTTCTTCTGGAATAGAAAACATAGTAAGGAATTTAGCCAGTTTCACTTCACTCTGAGGCGGTGTTAGCTGGAGGGAATGGATTTAAGAGGAAGGAAAGGAATAATAATGTTTGTGAAGTTTCATGAACAAGACCTGTATTTATATGAGGTGAGGAAACTAAGGCATCATTGTGCTAAATTACTAAAAGCACACAACTTAGTGACAGAAGTGGGGCTAAAATCCAGGTTTCTAGACAGCATGTTCTCTACCACAGCATCAAGTTCATAACTTGTTCCTATTCTCTCTCTCTTTCTCTTTCTCTTGCTCTCTCCCTCCCC
>VMDO01016998.1:0-46113 GCA_007922755.1 Pedetes capensis | reverse complement strand
ATATAAAAGTAGATAATGGATTTTTCACCATAATAAATATTATTGGTAACATTAATGCCTGTGGAATATACCAAATGATTGTTTTAAAAGTATCTTTGTATATATAACATACATATATGAAACCATTATACATATATATACATAAATATTTATATATACATGTGAAAACATGCTTTGAAATAATCAATTACAAAAGCTTAAATCTTACTGGAATACTAAAAGTTTCAGACTTAATTCTCTCCAGTATGTGGTAGATATTAATTTAATTTAATTAAACCTCTTTTTTATAATTTAGTTGTCTTATTGGGAGCAATATGGTGAGACTGAAATACCTTAAATTTTGGAGAGAATCCAGACAACTCTGGTCATTCATTTACCGTATGGTGTTGGGCAAGTTACTTATCCTCCCTGACACTCATTTTTACGAATCTGTGAAATGGAGAGCAAAGGTGAATGACTCCATGGGATTGTTGTTATTGTTATTAGGTGCTGCGAGTCAAGTCCAACTCACAGCGACCCTATGTACAGCAGATCAAAACACTTGCCGATTCTGTGCCAGACAAACGATCTTATATATTTTTAAGCCCATTGTTGCAGACACTGTGTCAATCCATCTGGTGGAGGGTTTTCCTCTTTTGCAATGACCTGTCACTCTCCCAAACATGATGTCTTTCTCCAGGGATTGATCTCTCCTGACTACATGTCCAAAATGTGTAAGACGCAGTCTGGCCATTCTTGCTTCCAAGGAGCACTCCGGTTGCACTTTTTCTAGGACAGAATTGTTGGTTCTTTTGGCAGTCCATGGTATATTCAATAGATGTCTCCAGCACCACAATTCAAAAGCATCAATTCTTTTTCTG
This sequence comes from Pedetes capensis, assembly GCA_007922755.1. Classification (NCBI taxonomy): domain Eukaryota; kingdom Metazoa; phylum Chordata; class Mammalia; order Rodentia; family Pedetidae; genus Pedetes; species Pedetes capensis. Next base: position 45,253 of record VMDO01016998.1, on the reverse strand, counting down.
TCTCCTTTGTTCAATGTCCAGCTTTCACAACCATATGATGCGACTGAAAATACCATGGCATGAGTCAGACACACCTTTGTCTTCAATGTGACATCTTTGCTTTTCAATACTCTAAAGAGATCTTTTGCCACAGCTTTTCCTAGAGCAATGCGTCTTTGGATTTCTTAACTGCTGCTTCCATGTGTATTGATTATAGAGCCAAGCAAAGCAAAATCTTGGACAACCGCAATCATTTCTCCATTTATTGTGAAGTTTCATGCTGACCCAGTCATAAGGATTTTTGTTTTGTTGATGTTTAGACGTAACCCATATTGAAGGCTATGATCTTGGATTTCATCAGTAAATGTTTTAAATCCTCTTGACTTTCAGCAAGCAGAGTTGTGTCATCTGCATAATGCAGGTTGTTAATGAGCCTTCCTCCAATCTTGATGCTGTGTTCTTCCTCATAAAGTCCAGCTTCTCGGATTATCTGCTCAGCATATAAATTGAAGAGATAGGGTGAAAGTATACACCCCACACCTTTCTCAACTTTAAACCATGCAGTGTTTCCTTGTACTATTTGAACAACTGCCTCCTGGTTCATGTACAGATATCTCATGAGCACAATTAGGTGTTCTGCTATTCCCATTTTCCGAAGTGTTATCCATAATTTGTTACGATCCACAAAATCAAATGCCTATGCATAGTCAATAAAACATAGATAGACATCTTTCTGATATTCTCTGCTTTCAGCTAATAGCCACCTGACATCAGCAATGATGTCCCTGGTGCCCCACCCTCTTCTGAATCCCCCTTGATTTTCCGGTAATTCCCTGTCTATATACTGCTGCAGTCGCTTCTGAATGATCTTCAGTAGAATTTTGCTCGTGTGCGATATTAATGATATTGTCCAATAGTTTGCACATTCATTCGGATCCCCTTTTTTGGGAATAGGCACAAATATGGATCTCTTCCAGTCAGTTGGCAAATAGCTGTTTTCCAAACCTGTTGGCACAAACATATTAACACCTCCAGTGCTGCATCTGTTTGTTGAAACATCTCTACTGGTATTCCATCAATTCCTGGAGGCTTGTGTTTCGCCAGTTCTTTCAAGGCAGCTTCCACTTCATCCTTCAACACCATTGGTTCCTCTTCATATGCAACCTCTTGGAATGGTTGGTCATCTACCAATTCTTTCTTGTATAATGACTCTGTGTATTCTTCCCATCTTCTTTTGATGTTTCCTGCATCATTTAATATTTTCTCTGTAGAATCTTTCACTACTGCTACTCAAGGCTTGAATTTTTTCTTCACTTCCTTAAGCTTGAGAAACACAGAGCATGTTCTTCCCTTTTGGTTTTATGCCTCCAGCTCCTTGCACATGTCATTATAATATTTGTTTTTGTCTTCTCAAGCTGCCCTCTGAAATCTTCTGTTTAGTTCCTTAACTTCATCATGTCTTCCTTTTGCTTTCGCTGCTCGATGTTCGAGGGCAAGGTCCAGTGTGTCTTTGGACATGTAATTTGGTCTTTTCTTTTTTTCTTGTCTTTTTAAGAACTTTTTGCTTCCTTCTTGAATGATATCTTTTATGTCATGCCACAACTCTTCTGGTCTCCTGTCATTTGTGTCTAATGCATTAAACCTATTTTTGAGGTGGTCTCTGAACTCAGATGGGATATACTCAAGGTCATACCGTGGCTCTCGTATACTTGTTTTAATTTTCTTCAGCTTCAGTTTGAACTTGCATATGAGAAGTTGATGGTCTGATCCACAGTCAGCACCTGGTCTTATTTTGACATTTTGTACAGAGCTTTTCCATCGTCTCTTTGCACATATATAGTCAATTTGATTTCTGTATGTTCCATCTGGTGAAGTCCATATGTATAGTCTCCGTTTATGATGTTGAAAAAATGTATTGGCAATGAAAAGGTCATTGGTCCGACAAAATTCTCTCATGCGATCTCCAGCTTCATTTCTGTCACCAAGACCATATTTTCCAACTACTGGGCCTTCTTCTTTGTTTCCAACCTTTGCATTCCAGTCACCAGTGATTATCAGTGTGTCTTGATTGCATGTTTGATCTATTTCAGATTGCAGAAGCTGATAGAAGTCTTCCCTTTCTTCATTTGTGGCCTTGGTGGTGGGTGCCTAAATTTGAATAATAGTCATATTAACTGGCCTTCCTTGTAGGCGTATGGATATTATTCTATCACTGACAACATTGTATGTCATGACAGATCTTGAAATGTCTTTTTTGATGATAAATGCAACCCCATTTCTCTTTAGTTTATCATTCTCAGCATAGTAGAACATATGATTGTCTGACTCAAAATGGCCTATGCCAGTCCATTTTAGCTCACTGATGACTAGAATGTCAATGTTTATGTGCTCCATTTCTCATTTAATGACTTCTAATTTTCCTAGATTCATACTACGTACATTCCATGTTCCAATTATTAATGGATGTTTACAGTTGTTTCTCCTCATCAGCAAGTTGAGCACCCTGTGGCTTTACTCCATTTCTGTCATCACTTTAGACTCTACTTGGAAGAGGCAACTCTTCCCCAGTAGTCTTTTGAGTGCCTTCCAACCTGGGGACCTCATTTTCCAGCACTACATCTGACAGTGTCTCTTTGCTATCCATAGGGTTTTCAATGGCTAGTTGTTTTGGGAGTGGCTCGCTAGGTCCTACCTCCTAGTCTGTTTTAGTCTAGAAGCTCAGCTGAAAACCTGTCCACGGTTGGTAACCTTGCTCATGTCCGAGGTTACAGTGGCACAGCTCTCAGCCTCATCACAACACACAAGCCCCCACAGTGCGGCAAACTGACAGATGTGATGGGATTGTTGGAAGGATTAAATGGTGCCATAAACATGGCAATAACAATGACAGTATATGACATATAAGAACTCCATAAACACCTCTTCTGTTTGAATTGAGAGATATAAATATACAGCTGACCACTTAAAATGAGACAAGAAATGGCAAAACCCTAATTCTGTTCCAAGAGACCACACAGCTGAAGTTCACCAGCAGCACTCCTTTAAGGTTAATATTCCCTTTTGTAAGAGGGACCAACATTTTATGAAATCAGCCCACACTACATACAGTGTAAGTTAAGCCATTTCTCTGGATGATTTACTTTTACTAAAAATACCTTTTGTTGATTTGTGAAAAATACTCATATACTCTCTAAAACTGTGGCCTATGAAGTCATATCATTTACAGATTTTTTAAGGAAAAGCAGCATCACAGAAATAAATGCATTTGGGCATATTAAGATTGCTTCTTATAATGTACCTAAAAGAGGGTTCTTGACATTATTAAACCATAATTGAGCACAGCACAAGTTAATAAATATATTCAATCTAATGAGATGGCCTCCAGCTAAGTGTATTATGTACCTTAACAAATATAAGTATTTATACCCTTCCCAGGCATCACCAGTACCTTCAGTGCTCCATACACATCCAGTCTCTAGATGCTCAGGACTTCTTAGATTCTGACTCATTTGACTCCTACACATGTTAGTCTACTCCAGGGACTGCAGAGCCTTTCCAAGTGCTTAAGTTTAAAATATGTTTAAACTTAAAACTAGATAATAATTACTTATTAAATGCCACAATTCCCAAAATGGCATCCAAATGGCATTCAGAATCAAGTGTCTTTGTACTATTAAGGTTTTATTTACTTATATTATGGTCTAAGATATGTATCATAACTTATAACATTACATATATATTTCAGCTAACTAAATTATGATGAGTGAAAAGAATGGACCCAATTTTTATGAGCATGAATCAGAAATATATATATATATATATATATATATATATATATATATATATATATAATTGTTCTTGTTGTTGTTAGGTGCCATCGAGTCAGTATCCAACTCATAGTGACCCTTGTAGGGTTTTCAATGGCTGACTCTTTCAGAATTGCCTTGGAAGTGGATTGCCAGGCCTTTCTCATATATATATATATATATATATATATATATATATATATATATATATATATATATGCTCTTCTTCTGTATCATGTCATTCAGAACTTAGTCTTAATGTCTTTATCTAGCTACAAGGGAGATTTGAAAATGCAGTTCTTAGTTGAGAAATATATCCATATAAAATATATGCATCCTCTTAATAATGGAAGGAAAAGAGAGTGGTTATAAAGCATGCACTTACTACCTCTGGCATGATCTCCACTAATATATGCACATATGCTCACTTCCCAAGAAAGTCTATCCTAAATTCTACCCAAATTATTATATTCACTTCAGAATCCTGGATGTCTGGGCCTTCCTGTCAGCTCTGAGTGTAGCTTCTTCTTAGGGATTATTTATAAATCAAAAACAAAACAAGACAGCTGCAGTGACAATTTCCATTTGAAAGAAAAAGTATATAACACAGAGAAGTCAGTGGTTACATAACATAAAATCCTGCTATTAAGAAAACTGTCTGTGTTGACAGCAGAAGAAATTCTTTTGTTAACACAGTTTCCGTAATCTGATTCTGCTCTTCTCAAGGAATGTCTTTGCCCATTGTTTTCCATACTATTTGCTTTTGTCATCTGAGTATCAGTTCTACAGAATGGATTGAAATAACAGCAATAGGGTCATAATAAGTGTATCATAGGGACTGGGGTTTGGTTTAGTTGATACAGTGCTGCTCTGTGCTCTCTGAAGCCCTAGGTTAGATCCCCAACATCACAAAAATGGGAGAAGGACCTGGCAGCCCACTCTTGAAGCAATCCTGAAACAATTTGTCATTGAAAACCCTGTCAGTCACTATGAGTAGGATCTGACTCCACAGCACCTAACAACAATAGCAATAAATAATACCATGTAAATGCAGAATACAATGTTTGTTATTCTGAATGGAAAAGGTAAACAAACAAACAAACAAAGGCCATTAGGAAAACACTGCTGCTTCCAAATTCCTTGGAAAACGCAAAAAGGGTGGGAGTAAAATAGCTTTAAAAACTAGTTCCTTTTATACAAGTTGGTCCAAATTTGTCTCTGTATTTAAATGGTAAACTCTTGTCTTTCTCTCACCTCCAACCATTATGAATCAAGACTTAACAATCTGTAGCCTACTTATATATTAGAAAATATAATTTAGCAAAAAATACATGAATTGGTACAAATCAGCAAAAACATATAAAGTTATACAGTGAAATCATAAAACTTTGCAAATTAATCTGTGTTCCCACATGCAAAATCATGAAAGTCTTTTCATCAGACTATCAAATGATATTTTAAAATTCATATGGAATCTAAAATATTCAAGAACATCTGAAAAAAATTGAAAACATATGAAAATAAATACATCTGGAGTAAGACTGGCCCCAAAATATACAAAGAAGGTGGAAGACTTAAACAAACTTCAGTTGCAGAACATTAGGCTAACAAGAATGGGTGATTAATCAATTTTTTTCCTGTCATGGAAAATAATTAGTCATCTGTGATTTAGGAGAAAATACATAAACACCAGATGTTTCTGCCTTGCTGTGTATCATACAAATAATATTCATTATTGAAATATCTAAAATTTGATTTAAATTTAAAGACTTTAGCAGAATAATTCTCTTTATGTAAAAATTAAAGAAAATTCCTGTTCTAATGGTAGCCTTTTTTAAAATTAACATGAACGGATTCATTTACTAGTTTGCATTATTAAATTTTAAAAAGGCAATTAGTAGTTGAGTTTTATGAACTTATTCTCATGTCTTTAATATACTGTATAGCTAGGATTTTTCAATGAGGTAACAAAAGGAAAGCTGAGAATAAATACACCTGGATTATACACCTGATTGAAAGCATCTTCAATAGCTGTAAACAAACAAAAAAAATAGGATTCATAATATTATATATTAAATTCTACTTATCATAATACAGACTAACCAGTAAGATGGAATTTGTATATCTAGATATATCATTTGCGATATTACACCCCCACATAGGATTTTCATCTGTCTATGATGTTACATCGGGCTGGGATTTAGCTCAGTTGCTAGAGTGCTGAGCTACAGTCTCTGAGGTCCCGAGTTCAATTCCCAGCACAGCAAAAATGGGAGAAGGGCCTGGCAATCCACTCCCAAGGCAATCCCGAAACAGTCAGCAAATGAAAACCCTATGAGAGTCGCTATGAGCCGGATACTGGCTCAACGGCACCAAACAACAACAACATGATGTTACATCACTATCATTTATTCTTTGAAGCACTTCACTAAAATCTAATAGTGTCGTTGTTGTTTTTAGGTGCCCTCCGAGTCAGTGTCCAACTCATAGTGGCCCTATGCACAACAGGCAAAACCCTGTTGTTACTGTTTCTCTGCTATTCATAGGGTTTTCAATGGCTGATTGTTTTTTGGGAGTGGATTGCCGGTCCTTCTCCCAACCCTACATCACCTGGTGTTCCCAGCCTATCTCTCATCTAAGTACTAACCAGGCTCGACCATGCTTAGTTTCTGAGATCTGACAGGATCGGAAGTCACTGTGGTCCAGCTGCAGGCAAAGTCTAATAATAGACCATGACTATCTGATAATTATTTCAGCCTTTACTATGTTACTGATTTTATGTGCACATTTTGTTCTCTTTTATTCTCATTTGAATAGCAATATTTCATATGTGCAAAAAAAATGTACACAAGTGTAGGGCACCATGGTGCACTCCTGTAATCCCAGCTACTTGGAAAACTGAGGCAGGAGGATTGCAAGTTTGAGGGCAGAGGCAATTTGCATAACTTAGCAAGACCGTGTCTCAAGATAAAAAGTTAAAAGGGGGCTACGGCTGCAGTTCAGTGTTAGAGCACTTGTCTAGGATGTGGCCCTGTGTTCAATCCCCCAGTGCTGCCAACAAACAATTGTTGAGAAGTAAAAACTGAATACATCACTAATATCAAGAAAAAATTGTTAAGTTATATATCTCAGTTTTGCTTGTTTTTGAAGTTTACCATAACCATGCGTGTGGTGTGTGGTATATTTGAACTTCATTTTCTACATATTTCATTATGTTTTCATGGTTCATAGATGTTACTGTATATTGCAGTATTTCACTTATTTTTTTCATACGTGTTTATGATTTCTATTGATACCCAATGGACATACACTGAATTACATATATTTAAATTATATAACTTGGTGAGTGTGGACATACTGATATGCTCACGAAACAATCACCCCAATCATGATAATGAATATTTACATTGTCCACAATTTCCTTGCACCCCTTAGTAATCACTAGATCCAGCATTTCCCCAAACACTTACTTTACTTTTTCAGAATTTTATTTAAATGCATAAGAAAATTGAGAATTGCACAGGATGACTCAGAAACTTCAAAATCTAGAAGATGCAGCAATGGAGATGCAAAGTACCCCGTGCTAAAAGAGAAGAATTAGGACAGTGTCAGAGTATTTATAATTATCATGCTATGAAATATATGTTAAAGAATTAGAGTTTGGATTATACATTTTTAAAATAAATAACAAGACCTTTAAAATATTGAAAGTCATAAAATGCAAATAGGGTTTTAAATTTGCCATTTGTATCTTAAAGTCACTAATAATATTTTGGCAAAAGATATTTAGCTATGTACACAGATATTTCTACTGATATTGCCCTAGAGATCTTTCTCTGCGGTTTTCCATTGAAAGCCTTCTTCAATCTAATATTAGAGAAAGAGCCGCTTGCATAGTTTAAGTTCTTTTTGGTTTATATATTTCCACATATTAATCAACCTATAATTTTTTAAGCAGTATGGTATGAATTTGGATTGAGATTTAATTTCTTAAACATCATAACCATTGCCTACACAAATTCAGTGAATAGTCCCTTTTTTCTTTGCTAAATGTCAACTTATCATATATAAAGCTTAGTTGAAAGTAAAATTATAAGCCAGGCATGGTGGCGTATACTTGTAATCCCAGCAAATCAGGAGGCTGAGGCAGGAGGACGAAAAGTTGGAGACCAGAGACATAACTCAGTAAGATACTATCTGAAGATAAAAAGTTTTAAAAAGCAAAGGCTGGGAGTGCAAAGCCTTGGGTTTAACTCTCAAGAATCCTCCCAAAACAGCAAAAGTCTAGATAAGGCTGAGATATATAAAGTTCTTGCCTAACAGTGTGAGGCCCTGAATTTGATTCTCAGGACTGCAAAAAATAAGTAAAAAATAATAAATTATATAAGCTGTTAATATTTATATGTCAAGATATTTGAATGTACTATGATTTATAAATAGAAAAAGCTTGGGCCAGTAATCTCAACATTTTCTTTAAAACTTAAGGTTTCCATGCCTACTTTTATCATTTAATTATTTAGTAAATAATACTAATATTTAATAGACATTATATTCAACAAATTAATATTAATAATAGCCTCATACTTTCTAGGCATTCTGTTAGGCAACAAGGTCTGATAGGTTTTTCAAGTTATGTTTAAATGAGATGATGTCCACATAATCATTGGCAGCATTATTTAGAAATATTTCTATTCTATAAAAGTCAGCCCCATCCTCTTAAGAGCAACATACAACTAGATTATAGGAAAAGTGGGAGTAATTACTGCCTAATACATTCCTGTAAATACATCCTGGCTATCAATTTGTCCAAAAGTTGCAGTTGGAATAGCTTGAACATACATCAATTAAAAGCTGATGACACCTGAAGATGCATTAAGGTAGGTGGATGTTAGACTACCACCCTCTGCATAATAACATTGAGCAATAAAATTTTTCCTCACTATGCCTGATTTTCCTCATCTAAATAGTAGGAATAATAATATATAGTAATTCAAAGACTGGATGAGTTCATTAACAGAAATCATTTAAATATTATCAACATGGTGTGCATGCTCGTTTCAGCTTAGCACTTATTATTCTTAGTATTAAACAATCATTTTTATGACATATAGGCAATCAAGATCCTGACTTGTGTTTTTACAACCATCTTTAAAATTTTATACCTGAAAATCCTGTTTTAAATGTATAACTAATAAATTTTTGAATGAAAAATTTTATGCCTTTTAAAACATTTTAATCATACAGGGAGTTGTTTCTTTGTAACATTTCCATACATGCATATAATGTGCTTTTATCATATTTACCCTCTCTGTTACTTTCCTATGCCTTCCTTTCTCCTTTCCTCATCCCTTATAGCTCTCCTTTTACTTTTGTCTCTGCCATCCACACCTCACCTAGCTTCCACATATGAGAGAAAACTTGTGATACTTGTCTTTGTGTAATTGGCTTAGTTCACTCAACAGGATGATCACAAAAATAGCACATTACACAGAAATCTCCTCTGATATACCTACCTAAAATTCATACTTGTATATGACAAATTTCACATATAAATATTTTAGCAGTATTTTTTGTAAGAGCCAAAATGTACACAAGAGACATATGCATCAAACAGTAAACGCATTTTATTTTATTCTTGGAATCCTGTACAGCAGTCACAATTAAAGAGCTGATGACACTTGAAACAACATGAATGAATCCCTTTAACATTATGTTGAGCAACAAAGTAATGTGGACTGCATGTTCTTTGCATAACTAAAAATAATAGAAAAACTTAAGCCCTAAGTAGTAGAATGGAAGAGAGTGAACCTTTTACACTGGGGATAGGAAATAACATTGAGAATCCATAAAGGGAATTAACACATCTTTGGGAAATTCTATTTCTTCAGTGAAGTGGTTGTTGTAAAATTTCATTGGGAATACTTACTGGGACCTGCAGTAATGATTTGTATCCTATCCTGTTATACATGAATAAATCAGAAAAGTACAGCTCTGCTACTACCTGTGTGCACTTACTATCTATGTGAACTCAGGCAGTTTATTGAAGTGCTTTTGGCAAATCAGTCTCCTTATCTAGAAAAAGTAGATAAGAACATATATCTATTTCATAGGATTGTTGCAAAGATTTACTATGATAATCCACAAACAGAATTTATCTAATTCCCTACTAAAATACAGACATTAAACTTAGTAAAATAAAATATTATATGTTTTTACCAATGCAATGTATTTACTTAATTGCTTCCGTCATTAAAGTGTGAAATATTTGAAATTCAACTTGACAGGAATATTTATGCTTATGAAATATCATTCAAAGTGGCATAATTGTAGTTTCTTTGGCACATATGTTTTCCTGTATCCATATAAACACCCTGAGACTCCCATACCTTGCTCCACAGTGTGTACTGGAGCATGTTAATAACTGCTGAGCAAAAGGGTTACATAGTTTATTTCTGTTAAATTTATTGACCCTAAACACATGTCCTGAACTGAAATGCTCATAATTGTCAGTAGTTAATTTGTGTGATAATAAATTATGTGCCATATATATTAAACCAAAGATATGGCATAAATGTTCCCAAAACAGTAAAATAGAATCATTCTCTCTCCTAGTTATAAACCATAATAAACTTTCATTAGCCACTGAAAAGATTGATTAACCAGGTGTGCTCAGGATCTGACAGAATATAAAACTTCGTTATAGAAAATGAGGCCAAACTCTTTCAAAACTTAATATTCTTTTATATTTACTCTGATACCCTAAAATTATATATGTTTATATATTATATAATATATGCAATATAATTTTAAATTTTCTTTGCAATACTGGGGCATTAAACCCAAAGCCTTGAAAATACTTTGCAAGTGCTTTACCACTAAGCTGCATCCCAAAATCATTTCTTATTTTATATCTTGAAAGGTCTTGCTAAGTTATACAAGCTGCCTCTGGCCTTGAATTTGCCACCTTCCTGCCTTCACTTCTCTAGTTACTGGGCTTAGAGGCGTGAACCACAATACCCAGCTTATTAATAAACATTTAAAATTATAAAAAGTATATAAAGTAATAAAAATCACCTATGTAGGCAACGGGGCTGCTGGGATTTAGCTCAGCTGGTAGAGCGCTGCGCTGCAGTCTCTGAGGTCCCGAGTTCAATTCCCAGCGCCGCAAAAATGGGAGAAGGACCTGGCAATCCACTTCCAAGGCAATCCCGAAACAGTCTGCCATTGAAAACCCTATGAGGGTCGCTATGAGTCGGATACCGACTCGACGGCACCTAACAACAACAACAACAATGTAGGCAACATCATCCAGCTTAAGGTGAAAAACATCAGCAGAGTGGAAGAGGCTCCCTTTTCTAGAGTAGCTTCCTTTCATCTACATAGACAGTATCTCTAAGGCATTTTTGTTGATCAGCATTTACAATACAGTATTTTTAATTTTAAAGTTATGTACATATAACTGAAGTTGTGCATTGTGTATACATATCCACATATACATTTATATATGTCTGAATGTATGTGGAAAATTAATTTTAAATATATATATATGGCATATTCTGAGCTGAATATATAAGTTGTTTATTTTTATTTATTTATTTATTTGGTTTTGAAATATAACTGAGTAAAATTGTCATATTGTGAGCATTGTTTTAGTTACATCACCTATTATGACTACTTACTTTTGCATTTTATGATGGTGAAAGAGTACATTGTAGCACTCTACCAACTGAGCTAAACCCCAGTCCTCACTACCAAAAGTAAATAAATAAATAAATACATAAATAGTGCAATACAGTCATGGATTTGATTATGTAGTAATGTTAATAGAAGTTTTACATCTATTTTCATAGGTGAGATTGGCATGCGTTTTTCCTACATTTGTCTTCTCATTTGCAGAGTTATATTGATAATGTTTCAAAATGATTGTAAGCTACCTTTTTCTAAAACTACTTTCAAGAATAGTTTTAGAAAGTGGGTATTTTTCTCTAATTTTACCACATTTTATAACTATTAATATGCTCAGTGGTCTGGTCATATTTAAGCAATTCTAAATTATATTTTTTAGGATATTTCATATTTAGGCTTTTATTTATATTACATTAAATGTTCTTAATATTTTCTTACAAGATGTACAACTACCTTCATCGTCAGACACTCCTTATGATATTTATTTATTTATTTGGCAGTACTGGGGAGTTGACCCAGGAACTTGCACATACTTTTACAAGCATTGTACCACTGAGTTGTACCCCTTGCCTATTTCTTACTTTGATTCAGGGTCTCTCTAAGTTACATAGGTTGTGTCTGGCCTCAAATTTGCAATCTTTCTCCCTCCACCTCCTGAGTGACTGGGATTATAGGCATGTGCCACCACACCTGGCCCTTTTTATGGTATTTGATTACTTGTAACTTGAACTCCTCATTAATCATCCTTATTGTTATTATTTGAAGTTGTCTATATATTGTTGTTATGTTAGGTGCCATTCAGTCTTGTCCTACTTGTAGAGGCCCTCATAGGGTTTTCAATGGCTGAATGTTTCAGGATTACCTCGGGAGTGGATTGCCATGTCCTTCTCCCATTTTTGTGGTACTGGGAATCAAACCCAGGACCTCAGAGACTGCAGAGTGGCACTCTACCAACTGAGCTAAACCTTAGCCCTCATACAGACCATAAAAGGAAAAAAAAATATATGGTAATACTAATACATAGATGGGCTGGGATTTAGCTCAGTTGGTAGAGTGCTTCTCAGTGCTTTCTGAGGCCCTGGGATTGATCCCCAGCACCACAAACACAGGAAAAAGATGTGGCAATCCACGCCTTAAGCAATCTCAAAACAATCAGCAGTTGAAAACCCTATAAAGGTCATAAGAGTTGGCCCTGACTTGATTGCACCTAAGAGCAACAATGCCTGTAGCTGTATCACTGCGGCCTCTGATCCAGTAAGATCTTGGAAGCTAAGCAGGGTCAAGCCTCTTTAGTACTTGAATGGGAGATCAACTGAGAACATCAGGTGCTGTAGGCTTGGGAGAAGGACCCTGCAACCCACTCCCAAAAAATGATCAGCCATTGAAAACTCTATGAATAGCAGAGAAGCACTGACAATAGTGTTCATTTGTTGTACATAGGATCACTATGAGTCGGACACTGACTGATGGCACCTAACTACAACAACACCTACAAAATGATGCCATAAAGTGTAAATGTAAAGCAAAATGCCACACTTTAATTTTTCAATTTTCTTTCCTTTTTAAAGACTTCCCATTGCCTTTTTTCCTTTTACTTCTTACTTTTGTGTCCTGTGAGTGCACCCTTTCCTTATGACTGCTGGTTAAAAACAGTGTCAGAATATGATTTTGCTAGCCATTGCCTATTCAGGTAATTTTTCTTTTTAGCTTAGTTTGCAAACATTATTTTTTGATTTTCTTGGGAAATCTAGTCAATGACACAGTCCTAATCTACTTGATTAGCTAAAAATGATCATATTTGTGTGCTCAGAGAAATTGAAGCAGAGAGGTGGTGACTAATCCAATTTTAAAGCTCTTATTATTGAATTTATTCTTTGTCCTGATTGTAGCAATAGCTACATTTGTTAAGTATTCATTATGGGCTTGGGTTTAGCTCGGTTGGTAGAGTGACACACTGCCCTGAGGCCCTGGGTTCAATCTCCAGCACTCTAAGTAGATAAGACAACTAACAGTTGACCCAGGAACCTAAGACAACTGTAGATAAAACAACTAAAACTTACCTAAGCAGTAGCTTTCTCAAATTTATTGAAGTAGAAGGTGGAAGAGTTGGGTTTTGATTGTACATTATAATATTCACTCACAAATAAATACTATCTAATGGAAATACTGCTATTATTAATATTATTTTTCCACCAAATTAACTTGTTAAATTAAATTACATTTGACCTAAAGCTGCTCCTATACTTTGAATTCCTACATAGCAAACTACAACCTCAGTATGGAAATAAACTGAAACCTTGCTTAAGGGCATGTTCTTGTAACAAGTACCTGAATCTCAACAACCCTCAGCAGCCAAGCTTCAGCAAGCTGCCAGCTGTTCAGACCAAGTCCACAAATGGCAAATATGAAGCTGTAACCAAAGTTATTTCTGCCACTTCTTTTTTTTCTGTCTATAAATATTGCTTATCTACATGGGTAGGTGGAGCTCTCTGGTTAAGAGTTGGTCAATTAATAAATTATTCTTTACTTAAGTAATCTCTGCTAAATTTAACTTACCTGCATATATTCTTTAATATATTGAACAATGAAATTTAACTATTATAAATTCATATGCATATATTTTCCATTGTCTTGCTATTTTTCTTGATCTTGATCAGCTTTTTAATGTTTAAGTATGAACTGGAACAGTTAGGTAAACAAATATATATCTATATTAAATGTATATGAAGATTACCTCGATAAAGCTGAGTACTCTATGTTGTTGTTGTTGTTAGGTGCCCTCGAGTCAGTATCCGACTCATAGCGACCCTTATAGGGTTTTCAATGGCTGAGTGCTTCGGGATTGCCTTGGCAGTGGATTGCCAGGCCCTTCTCCCATTTTTTCAGTGCTGGGAATTGAACTCGGGGCCTCAGAGACTGCAGTGCAGCGCTCTACCCACTGAGCTAAATCTCTTATAAGAACACATGGTCTACATGAATATCTGTGAAATAAACTGCTAATTCTTTTTGTTATCTTCTTGCCTAAAAGATCATATAACTTAATATAAAAATATGTATATATTCAATTTACAAATTCTCTCTATACTTGAGTCAAGAAGTCTTGAGAAAATTCTGAAATAGAAGTTTTTCTTATGCATGTGCATTGTTAGATAGAAGCCTTAGTGAAAATAATGAAATGAAATTATTTAATAACACTTTGCTACTGTATTTATTAATATGGAGAATGATGCATGGGATTCTCTTGAACTATTTATCTCTTAGCTTTAGAACTGTTTTATCATTTACTAAAAAGTAAACTTTTGCTTGATTCAGAAGATATATAGATATGCAAATTTTATACTGAAATATTAGTTTTCTCTAAGAAGACTAGAAAATAAAGGGATTATAAATTGTAATAGAACTTAACATTGAAAAAATTTTATTCTGTATTTCTATTAAATGGGTTTTGAAAAGGCTTACTTAGCCTTTGAAAATGCATCAAAATCTTCAAACACAAAGAATATCTGTGATTCCAATTATTTGGTTTTACTTGTTAAATGTTCTTCATAAATTCTGATTTCTAGCTGTTTAGATCAATGAAAGGAATGAAGGTGAATGTTTTGATAAGTACAGATTAAATGCATTAGATGGCATAGTCTGATTCCACTCTTAGCCCAAATGAGCATTTGCATTTCATCAGAATTATAATCCATAAATGCTCTACCTATGCACAGAAAAACTGTTTGATTTTTCTTATCTGATGGAGCAAAGCTGAGCTGGATCAAACAACTACCCAGCAGGCTCTCCCTCTCTCCTCCCCTTTGATTTTTCTGGATCCATTTCTACAGTTAGGCCACAAATTGGAAGTGGGATTGATTCATTTCACCCTGGGATTGTTCAGATAGGTCACACAGGTGGCTTTGCTTTGATTCTTCCTTTTTATTTTTGGCACTGGGATTAGTTCTTTTCTGCTCCTATCATCACTTGTTATCTCCCCCACTGAGTTTCTCTGTCTTCTGAAGCTCAGATACTTAAAGCAGGATAAGACTTTTTTGATTCACTGTTTTTTCTTTCCAACAATATATCTGTTTGTAATAGGAGCCCACCTGTGATTTACACCACCAGAACTAAAACTTAACTGTCCATGAAATTTATTGTATATTGTTTGATTCATTTAAAACATGCTATGCTGACCTTGAGCTAAATTGTAAATTTACCATCACCTTGTTTTCAGAATGAATCATTGGTCATACTTCATATGCAAATAAAAGTTAGCTGGCTTTTCTCAGAGAATTTTAGTACTTCATAAAATTTAGAGTTTGAGATATTCTAAAATTTCCATCACTTTCCCAAGTGTGTTTTATTCTATACTTGGGAAATATGTTTAGATTTTTCTGACAAAATTCTTCTTCTTTTTTCTGATATTCAGCAATTGAACTCAGGGTCTTGTGCATACTTTGCAAGTGCTTTGCCATGAGCTGCACCCCTATGTCCCTGTTTATTTTTAAAAGTTTATATCTTAGTACAGGATCTCACTACAATAAGCAGGCTACCTCTGGCCTTGAACTTGCAGTCCTCCTGTCTTTGCCTCCTGAATTGCTAGGATTACAGATGTGTGCCACTGAGCTCAGCTCAGTCAAATCTTTAAAGTTTTCTGTCATATGCCATGCTAATTATAAATTGATAAGAAACATGAAATCACCTACTAGGCAGAAATTCAGGGGTGGCCTATTTAAGAGTTGAATTCAGTTTTTACTGTTTTTTAAATTGTTACCTGGAATAGCCATGCTTCACCCGGCAGCTACTTTCAGCACTTACTAATTGGCATCTATCATTCCAGTCTAGCTTCGTTTCTATCCTATTGTTCAATAACCCATTAGCAAGTATTGTATTTCCTGTGGTATCTATTTTAGTAAAGGACTAGGAAAGGCTTGTTGTGGATAGTTTCACTTTCTGACAACACTATCACATTTAATCAGGAAAATATTAGGCTGTCTTTATTTTCAACTAATACATAGCAGCCTGCAGCCGTAGCCCTGTGGCATCTGATCCTGTCAGATCTCGGAAGCTAAACAGGGTCGGGTATGGTTAGTACTTGGATGGGAGACTGCCTGGGAACACCAGGTACTGTAGGGTTGGGAGAAGGACCTGGCAGCCCACTCCCAAAAATCAAGAAGCCATTGAAAACCCTACGAACAGCAGAGAAGTACTGACAATAGAGTTTTCGCCTGTTGTAGGCAGGGTCGCTGTGAGTTGGATACTCGATGGAATCTAATATCAATATATAGCTAGCTATTTAGATTTGGGAGAAAGATTACTGCAGCATGCTTGTGTGTTCTGTATTTGCCTTTATGTTATACCTTGGTATCATTGGGGGCTTATTTCCAGCATACATTATGTATACCAAAATGGAAAAATGCTCAAGTTCCTTATATAAAATGGCATCATTATAAGCTGTACACACTCTCGTTTATACTTTAAATTATCTCTATATTACTTATAATACTTAATACAATGTAAATACTATGTAAACAGTTGTTATATTATGTTATTTAGGGCACAATGACAAAAAAGTAAGTAAAGACAATCTTTCCCAAGTGGTGTTTTTTTTGTTTTGTTTTGTTTTGTTTTGTTTTGTTTTAATTCACTGTTGGTTGAATTTACAGATGCAGATTCTCGTTATCTGGGGCTGGTGTTCTCAAAAGCAAAGCACTTTCTTCCAAATGTAGTTTTCAAACAAAATTCAGTTCAACTTAAGAATTATGTGCTCAGATTCCATGATTTTTTGACGAACAGGTTGTACCATTGAATATTTCAATGTATCAAGTGGATAAAACAATGATAAATACCAGGCACATACTTATCAGCTATAAAGAAAAGTATCAGAGAACACAAGTGTGCTTGTTCTATATTTTAATATTGGAATAGTGAGTATTTGCACAGTATTTAGGCCTTTAGTTTCAACTGTTTATAGCATCTCTTCTACCATTGATACTTGTCAGCTATACCTATCTGTCATGTAGATTATACTCCATTATTAAGATGATTTGATATTTATCTTTTGCCCAATTTAAAATACTCTCTTCCTAAGTGTTCTTCCTTTATGTCCATTAAAATTATTCAATATGGATTTTATTTGTACACTTGTAAGTCAAATACTTGAGTTGTAAGACTTTGAAGATATATGGTTAAATGCTGGAAATTCTAGGAACTCAAATGTTTTTATTAATATTGTTTTCACTTCTCATACCTTTTCAGCTTTCATTCTCAACACTTCTGAACAACTTTTGTAGATCATAGAAGTTCAGAAAAGTGTATAATAATTGTGATCATCCTGGTATCAATGATGTTCTATTGTAAGTCTGTGATACATTTCAGGTATAAAAGTATTTCCATGATGTCCTAATTTTATTAATTTCAATATTTCTAGAGAACAGTGCAGTTTTTTAAAAAATATAGGTAATAAAGTTTAAATTTCTAACTGTTTTTGTATCATAATTAATATTTCCTGGATTTTAAATGCTGATCTGTGATGTGAAATTGTTTAAGAAAAAAACATAGGAAATTGTTTTATAAAATCTTCCCATTTAAATTTATTTTTAAACAGGTATTTTAGAATCTGATGTGTTCTTTGTGGTTGTCAAATTAATGCCTAAAAGTGGAAGCTATTCTGAAAAATTCTGACTTTAAGAATGAAGAAAAAACACTACTTTCTTATTAATGATAAGTATTGAGAAATAATCAAATGATCTTCAAAACTAGTGAAGTAATGACATATTAGACTTATTGAGAGTTGGAATGATGGGATTTTAAGCTATCAATAGCAAACCTTTCCAACATAAAATAAATGTGTCTAGTTTACAAGCCATTGATTTTTTAAAAGATGAGAGGGACCTAATCCATTTTAACTATTTCTTTCTGAAGGAAAGAAAGAGAATTTTAACTTCCCTAAGTTCTACAACCCAGAATGATCACAAAAATAAATGTAAAATTGTAAATCGTAGTTTGGATTAAGTTGACATTTGAAATAATACATCAGTCCTCAGATGTGAAATTTGCCAACTGTGATGAACATGCAGTGGCTTGTTTTTTAAGCAGAACTTTTCAAAATTTTTACTTATATAAAGTTGTTGCTTTCACAATAACAAAATGTATTTTTGGCTAAATTGTTAATGTTGAACAATAATAGTGAAATGATAATAGTAATAATAGTTAATAATTATTCTATGATTATTAAGTGCTGGTCAGAGTTCAGTGAACTTATTATGTATAATTTATAGATTAATTGCTGATGACATCTGAAGTTGGTACTATTGATCCTTCTGACTTACAGATAAAGAAACTGAGGCACTGACATGTAAAGTAAATTCAGTAGGCCTGATACTACTATTTTCTAATGCATTAATGACTCATTATTTAGAAATATAAAAAATAATCTTCAGTAAATAATATTTGTCTACATCAGCATTAAAATACAAAAATATTAATGTTAAAATAACATAGCACAAGTTATAATGACCACTAAATCTGTTTAAAACCTAAGAACTAGTTTAATCAAGAATAAAGAATATGAGGTGGAGTCAAGATGGCGTACAGATAACACATGCCTTCTATTCTGGAGTAATGGGAAACCTCGATTGGGGTTTAAAACTCAAATTGAATAAATAGAAACAGTGATAATTTAGTTTGAGAGATAGAGAATGAAACTAGGCATACACTGAAATCAAGGATTTGGCTTCAGAGGACCTACACAGTGGCCAGCAGCAGGACCGCCGCCATCTCGCCATCACACAGATGGCGGATAGAATCCTGGAGATTTGGCGGGGACTTTGCA
The DNA here is from genome assembly GCA_007922755.1 of Pedetes capensis. Taxonomy (NCBI): domain Eukaryota; kingdom Metazoa; phylum Chordata; class Mammalia; order Rodentia; family Pedetidae; genus Pedetes; species Pedetes capensis. The sequence goes on along the minus strand of VMDO01016998.1, from coordinate 25,969 downwards.
CACATGAAACCACGGGGCTGGACCCAACACGGAGTGCAACCTTGGCAGCACACTCTCACTCTGCCTGCGGGACACAGATTGCAGATTCTAGGTGAGTCAGCTTGATGTGTGTGGCACACCGAATCACCACCTGTAGCAGCCGCGGAGCGAATGGGGACGCTGGTGCCAGCGATCTGCATCTAGAGCTGAGGCTCGGCTCCCTCCCTCCTGTTGTGGTGGGTCAGGTCTACAGACTCAAACTCCACAGATATATGGGCACACATATAACTGGATCCCAGACACACCAGAGGTGAGCCCAAATCAACCCACTGTACTGTGGAGAAATCTGGGATTTGTGGAGGCGACTGAGCCCTGCGCGGACAGAGTGCTCCTTTTTGGCAGAGCGTAGTGGCACAATTAGCCACAAGCAGGGCAGTTCTGAGCACAATCACAGCACATGACAAAATCTGTTTCAGATTCCCTCTGGGTCTGCGGGAGAACATCCCTCCCACAAGAGGATATGGTCCTCCCAAGTGGGCAGAAAGCACTGCAATAAAAACTCCACGATAGCAGCAATATTCCTCCCATGATGTAGGCTTTGGGGAGGAAATCTCTGATTTGGGGAATTGGCGCCCAATCTATGTGGGACAGGGAGAACTCCAGGGAAGACCCTTACAGGTTCCACTGCCTCTCAAACAATATAACAGACACAGGATATTTCATGGAACAGTCTCTTTGGGCACTTGGGGTCCCAATTAAATCCAGGTTATTATGAAGCATTTTGCTATATTGACCCAATAAGACCGACTGTTATTGTGGATTGTGTGGAAATACTGCCACCCTGAGCTCTGTAGGGAGCACTGCACCCTGCAGTATTGACTCCACCTGGTCAAACTGGGTGTACTCAGTTCAGACTCCACCTTCAAGAAAATATGTTTCTTTTTTTAATGGGGGTTAACCCAGGGCCTTGAGCCTGCTTCCTTTGTGGAAGCTGGACCGACACGCTGTGCCCCGAGCCCATATATTTTTTGCTTTTTGAGACAGGGTCTTGCTGGGCTGCACAGATCTCGGGCTTGCGATCCTCCTGCCCCCATCCCCCAAGCCACTGAGATTCCAGGTGTCCATCACTGCACCGGACTACAAGAGTTTTTATATGTATGTGGGAGCATCTATGCATGAGGTCTGGAACTTTATTTTATTTTATATTATATTCTATTTTCTCTATTTTCTTTTTCTTTTATTTTTTTAAATTTTTATTTAATTTTTATTTTATTATTATTATTAATTTTATTTATTTATTTATTTATATTTATTTATTTTTGTATGGGGGTTTGAACTTAGGGTTCTGTGCCTGCTTGTTTGGTAGGTTCTGGACCACCGCACTGCACCCCGGGACCCCTTTTTTTTTTCTTTTTGAGACACGGTCTAACTGGGTTGCATAGAAATCGAGCTTGCGTCCCTCCTGCCTCCAACCCCCAAGCCAGTGGGATTGCAGGTGTGCACCACCGCATCCAACTACAAGTGTTTTTATTAGTGTTTGGGAGAGCGTATGTGTGAGATTTGTCTCTTTTTTTTTCTTTTCTTTCTTTCTTTCTTTCTTTTCCTTTTTATCTTTCTCTTTTTCTTCCCTATTTTTCTTCCTTTCTTCTTTTACTCCCTTCCCTTTTTCTATTCTCCTTCTCTATTTCTTAAGCTATATATGTGTCATTGTTTTAATCATTTTTCCCTTAAATCTTAACCTTTATATTAATTTTGACAGTAATTTCTATTTGCCTCTGTCTTCTACCTTCTCCTTCCCCCTCTTCTATCACCACATCCCTCGCTTTCTCACCCCACAGAAGAGAAACAAAATCTATCACCTCCCTAACCCTTACCCCCCTTGGAGTTGGACTGATAGATTAAAGTGTCAACCACTCAGACCAAATAGCTGAGAACATACCCAGCTCATAAGGTCTAATAAGCACCAGAGATTCAGCAACAATTTCAAAGGAATAACAGAGGAAAAAGTTCTGAATAACCAGGAGAGACAAATTCTATTTCCCGGACCACATTATAGGCAAAACAAATAAATCTACAAAAAACCACAAGGGGGCAGGATGGAGCTGAAGGCTCCACAGATCATAACCCCCCAACAGATCACTCCAAGGACTCACAATTCTTCTCTGAGTCGGAGTTCAAAGTCATGGTTATAAGCATGCTAAGAGAAATAAAGACAAATACTAAAAATACACTGGAGATAATTGAAAAAATGGTTTCTAATTTGGAAGCTGCTCTGTCATCCCTGTTAGAAGTGATTAAGAAAAATCAAGCCACTTTGCTTGATACTCAATCCAAATTATCAGAATTGAACACGGCTAAAGAATCCCTCTCTTCAAGACTGGATGAATCAGAGCAAAGGATCTCTGAGGCAGAAGATGACATAAATGAGCTGAAACACAAGCAATTAGAAATGGAGTCAATGATAAAAGTTTAAAAAAAAGATTTCCAAGAGAACTCAGATAGAGTGAAAAAAGAAATATCAGAATTATGAGTATTCCTCAACAAGAAGAAAGAATCACTGGAGGCCTTCACAACCTAGTAAATGATATCCTCCAGGAAAATTTCCCAAAGATAGCACAGGAAATGGATATATACACCACTGAGACTTTCAGGACTCCCATGAAGGCTGACTTAAATAGATCATCCACGAGACACATCGTGGCTTGATTCCTGTCGTTAGAGACCAGAGACACTATCCTGTAAGCAGCAAGACAGAAGCCCCTTATTGCTTATAAAAAACAACCAATAAAAATTACTGCAGACTTTTCCATATCAACATTGAAAGCTAGAAAGGAATGGTCACAGGTGATTCAAATATTAAGAGAAAACAATCTCCATCCTACACTAATATATCCAGCATAATTATCGTTGATAATAGATGAGGAATATAAGACATTTAATGACATTGAAGATTTTAAACAATATGCAACAACCAAACCAGCACTGGAGAGGATAATAAATCAGTTACCACATCCAGGAGAGTTAAGACAACGCTACAAAGGAAGTCAAAGAACCGATTAACTGAGATGAGTCCAACAGAAGAAAGGTCCAAAGCAAACATGAATCATAAATCAGTAACAGGTAATGATTGGATAAATGACAAAAAATGCTCCTCAATAATCTCTATTAATGTAAATGGTCTTAACTCACCAATTAAGAGACAGAGGTTGGCTAATTGGATGAAAACAGCACAAACCATCAATATGTGGTATTCAAGAAATTTATCTAACTCACAATGATTGGAATAAACTGAGAGTTAAGGGCTGGAAAAATGTATACCTAGCAGGGGGAGAACAAAAGAAAGCAGGTGTGGCAATTTTAATTTCAGATAGAGTAAATTTCACTCCAAAACTAATTAGAAGAGATAAGGATGGTCACTACATTTTAATACAAGGAACAATTGATCAAGAATCAATAACGCTCCTTAATATCTATGCCCCAAACATAGGAGCTCCTAGCTTTATAAGACAAACCTTATGGAATATAAACAACTTTATTGGACCAGAATCAATAGTAATGGGGGACTTCAATACCCCACTTGTGTCAAGAGACAGGTCATCAAAACAAAAAATCAACAGAGAAACATCAAATCTAATCTCCACCCTAAACCAGCTGGATCTTACAGATATATACAGAGTATTTCATCCAGACGATAAGCAATACACATTCTTCTCAGCTCGACACAGTACATTTTCTAAAATAGATCATATGCTAGTCCATAAGAACTCCCTCAACAAATACAAAAAAATAGAAATTATCCCATGCCCTTATCCGATCATAATGCAATAAAATTGGAGCTCAAGAACATGAATAATTCCAGAAACTTTACAAACTCATGGAGACTGAATAATTCACTACTGAATGACCTGTGGATTGCTGATGAAATCAAATTGGAATTTAAAAAATTCCTACAATCAAATGATGATGAAAACACATCATACCAAAACATATGGGATCCAGCAAAGGCAGTTTTAAGACGGAAGTTTATAGCATTAAGTGCCTTCATCAATAAAATAAAGATGAGACAAATAAATGACCTATTGACACAGCTTAAGACACTAGAAATTGAACAAAAAAAACCCTAAATGGAACATACAGAGGGAAATTACAAAAATAAAGGGAGAAATATCTCAATTAGAATCTAAAGAGATAATTCAAAAAATTAATAACACTAAGAGATGGTTCTTTGAAAAGTTTAATAAAATAGACACCCCTCTGGCTAACCTCATCAAAAAGAAAAAGGAAAAATCTAACATAGTATGGATTATGAAAGACAATGGATCCATAACCACCAACTCCAACGAAATACAGAAAATTGTCAGGGATTACTATGAGAGACGGTATTCCCAAAAATATGAAAATGCAGAAGAAATGGACAAATTTATTAACACATATGACCTACCAAAGCTATCCCCAGAAGACATAACTGACCTAAACAAGCCCATTACCTATACAGAAATAGAAAAGGTAATAAAAAGTCTCCCAACAAAGAAGAGCCCAGGTCCTGATGGATTCACGGCAGAATTCTACCAAACTTTTAAAGAAGATATAAACCTGTCTTCCTCAAATTATTCCAAAGAATAGAAAAGGAGGGAACACTCCCAAATACATTTTATAAGCTACCATCACCCTGATACCTAAACCAGGAAAAGATTCATCTAAGATAGAGAATTATAGACCCATCTCCCTTATGAATCTAGATGCAAAAATATTCAATAAAATTCTGGCAAACAGAATACAGCAGCATATGAAAAAGATTATTCACCATGACCAAGTGGGATTTATATCACAGATGCAAGGCTGATTTAACATACGGAAATCAATTAATGTAATCCAACATATCAAGAAACTGACAAACGAAAACCACATGATCATCTCAATTGATGCTGAAAAGGCCTTCGATAAAGTGCAACACCTTTTCATGATAAAAACACTGGAGAAAATAGGTGTAACAGGCAAATACCTTAATTTCATAAAAGCCATTTATGACAACATACAGCCAACATTATATTAAATGGAGAAATTCTAAAACCATTTCCTCTTAGATCTGGAACAAGACAAGGACGTCCTCTCTCTCCTACTCTATTCAACATAGTAATTGAAGTCCTGGCCAGGGCAATCAGACAAGAGAAAGAAATCAAAGGGATACAGATTGGCAAGGAAGAGCTCAAATTATCATTATTTGCAGATGATATGATTTTATACTTGAAAGACCCCAAAACCTCAATCAGAAAATTTCTGGATCTAATTAACTCCTTCAGCAAAGTTGCAGGCTACAAAATTAACACACAAAAATCAATAGCCTTTCTTTACACCAATTTCAAACAAGAAGAGAAGGAAATTTCAGGAAAGATACCATTCATGATAACCCATCAGAAAATTAAAGACCTTGGAATCAATCTAACCAAAGACCCTTCAGATCTCTACAAGGAAAATTTCAAAACATTAAAGAAAGAAATAGCAGAGGACACTAAAAAATGGAAAGACCTCCCCTGCTCCTGGATAGGGAGAATTAATATTGTAAAAATGGCTATCTTACCAAAAGCAATCTATAGATTTAATGCAATACCCATTAAAATTCCACTGACTGATTTTACAGAAATAGAAAAAATGATCCAAAAAATTCATATGGAACCACAAAAGACCACGTATAGCCAAAACACTTTTAAGCTGCAAATCTAATGCAGGGGGAATCACAATCCCTGACTTCAAACTTTATTACAGGGCAGTGGTTGCAAAAACAGCTTGGTACTGTCACAAAAATAGGCCCAAAGACATCTGGAACAGAATAGAAGAGCCAGATATACCTCAACACACCTATAGCCACCTTATTTTCGACAAAGGAGCAAAGCAAGTAAACTGGAAAAAGGACAGCCTCTTCAACAAATGGTGCTGGGAAACATGGTCATCCATATGCAGAAAAATGAAAGTGGATCCACATCTCTCAATATACACGAGAGTTAACTCAAAATGGATAAAAGATTTCAACATAAAACCAGAAACTTTAAAACTTATAGAAGGCAAGATAGGCAATACACTCCATCATATAGGCATTGGAAAGTATTTCCTTAATAGGACTCCAATTGCTCAAGAAATTGCAACAAGCATAGATCAATGGGATCACATCAAATTAAGAAGCTTCTGCACAGCAAAAGAAACAATTAACAGAGTCAAGGAAACCTCCACAGAATGGGAAAAAAATCTTCGCATTTTATACATCAGACAAAGGTCTAATTACTAGAATTTATAAAGAACTCAAGGAAAAAAAAACCCAAAACCAAACAACCCAATGCACAAAAGGGCAAAGGAACTGAGTAGACAGTTCGCAAAAGAAGAGGTCCGTAAAGCCATGAAACACATGAAACAGTGTTCAACATCCCTAGCCATTAGGGAAATGCAAATCAAAACAATGCTGAGATTTCACCTTGTACCAGTAAGAATGGCCAAGATCAATAAAACAAACAACAACAAATTCTGGCAAGGTTGCAGGGAAAAGGGAACAGGAAAAGGGAAAAGGGAGCTGTAAATTGGTGCAACCACTGTGGAAATCAATATGGAGGTACCTCAAAAAACTAAAAATAGATCTACCATATGACCCAGCTATAACACTATTGGGAATTTATCCAAAGAGAGATGGGTCATCATATCACAGAGACACCTGCATCTCCATGTTCAATGCAGTGCTTTTCACAATAGCAAGGATATGGAATCAAACAAAGTGCCCTTCAACAGAAGAATGGATAAAAAACTATGGTATATATACACAATGGAATACTATTCAGCAATCAAGAAAAATGAAATAATGTCATTCGCAGCAAAATGGATGGAATTAGAGAAAATTATTTTAAGTGAACGAACACGAGCTCAGAAAGAGAAACAACACATGTTCTCACTCATATGAGGGAGTTGATTCAAAATTACAGGAAGGAAAAATCCTTCTCAAAGGTCGGATCATAATAAAACGGGGGGAGGGAAGATAAGAATGATGTCAATATAAATGGACTAGAAATTGCATGTAATTGTTCTAACAAGATAAAAACAAAGACGACTACAGGAAAAGTTTCTATCTTAAACAGAACTGGAACCCAAGGACATATAGAAAAACACTACTAAGTAAAAGATAGAGAAGACTTGGATGGGAAACTTAGATGGGAATGGGGGGGGAAGCATAGGAGAGGGTAAGGGGTAACCTATATGAATAATGTTTATCAAATTGAATATATGAAAATTGTCACAATGAAAAGCATGTCAAAATGAATCACATTATGATGTACATTAAAAATTTCTAAAAAAAAAGAATAAAGAATAGTTTCATCCAGAAAATTTTTTATTTTCATAAAGCCATATAAAATAATATGGACAAATTGGGTAAATTTTTCATGAATTGAAAGGAGGTATTTGCTTATAAACTCTGTTAGTAGATAAATTTTTAATTTTCCAGATGAGGCAAAAGAGAGCAAGAGGAAGGAATAAAGTAATTTCTGAATGCATATACTCTTTTAAAAATCAATTTCTTATAATAGGTCTTGTTAAAAATTATTAAAGTCAATATTTTATAGATGAAGACCTGGATTTAAAGATATTGAACAGAATAAGATTAAACAATGTATGAATAATAAAACTGACAAGCCAGGTGCAGTGGCACATGCCTGTCATCCCAGCAGCTCCGGAGCCAGAGGTAGGAGGATCGCAAGTTCGAGACCAGAGGCAGTCTGTGTAACTTAGTGAGACCCTATCTCAAAAAGTAAAAAAATGGGCTGAGGATGCAGCTCAGTGGCCCAGCACTTGCAGAGCATGCAAGTGTGAGGCCCTGGGTTCAACCCCCAGTACCACAAAAAAATAAAATAAAATAAAATAAAATAATAAAATAATAATAAAACAAACATATGACTCATATGCCTTGGTTGCTCCAAAAATCTATTAAAACTTTTCAGAATAATGAAATAAACACCTTATCTCACACACCCTTAATTATCTCTACTGTCTTATGTCCTGATTTCTACTTCCATTAGCTATTAAACAGTATAGTCGTATTTTAGATATAATCATTTCATATCTCCATATCAAGACTTTAAAAGTCTACAGTCTCTTGACTGTCCTATTGTTTTCATTTATTTGGTTGGAAACTTTGCAAAATCTATTTTCAAGCTCAGCATGATTCCGAATATTGTAAATCGTTCTGTCAGTCTCCTTGCTACACTGGTTCCTCCAGATTGTATCCTTAACTGGCATTACATTCATATATTCTAGTGTACAAGATCATTTAACCAGTTGGCTTTCTATTATTTTTATACTTGCCATCTTCCTTCATTTCTGTTCTACAGTGAAGAATCACATTAGAACAAGGCATATAAGGCCATGATGATTCTTTTCTCTGGGGATAATTCTGGTTATGTTGTTGTAGTTGTTAGGTGTCACTGAGTCAGATATGACTGACTCATAGTGACCCTCACAGGATTTTCAATGGCTGATTGCTTAAGGAATGCTTCAGGAGTAAATTACCACATCCTTCTCCTATTTTTGCGGTTCTAGGGACAGAACCTATGTCCTCAAAGAGTACAGCATGGCACTCTGCCAACTGAGCTACACCCCAACCCCTAATTCCGATTATAGGTGAGTAAGTCTCATGGGAAGAGAAAAATTTCAAGGTTGAGAAGAGTAGTAGAAATAGAAATAGAATTAATAAATTTGGGGTAACAGAATAGATAAAGCAGAGTATTATACTAAAAGAAATTAAGAAAAAAGAGAAATAGAAAAACAGATGAAACAAACAAGCAGAGAAAAGGAAGTTGAAAAGTAATTTATTTATTTCAATCTCAAGAATAAGAAATTTTTCATCATCATATCTTGATGAAAACCCAAAGCTTTAATCATTGCCTGCTAGGCTATGAATTCTGACCCCTGTGGACCTTTCCAACTCAATATCCTTCAATATACTCCTCACTCACTAAGATTCAGCCTTTTTTAGTACCCTAAAAATGTTCTATATCACTCCCATTTAGGATGAAAGAGAACTTTATATTTCCCTACCATAGAGATGTTTGCACAGCTGTCTTTTTAATTGAAATACATGCTAATGGAACCTAAGAGATTTCTTCCTAACAAATCTAAATTAGCCACCTCTTAAAATAACATTTTATATCAATGTTTTGTTTTGTTTTGTGTGTATATTAATCATCCAAGATAATGGATTTCATTGTCATGTTTTCATACATGTAAATAATGTATATAACACTAGATAAGCTTATTTATTTATGTGCTTTTTTTCATCCCTCTTAGTACAGAATATTTCCAAGTTTTGGTCTATTTATGCCCATACATAGCCTCACACTCTCTAATGATGACTAAATCTCAACATGGAGGTGACCCTTTTCCAATTTTGTTCCTTTCTTGAAGACTCTGCTGTAGACCTAGTGATAGAGGATACTTATTATGTGTGCTACTTTTGTACCTTTGACAGTTCTTGTAGTAAGAATAAAAATACTCCCTTAAAGATATCCATCTTTAATCTCTATAACCTGTGAATATGTTACTTCACAAACAAAGAGGAGATGTATAGTTTGGTTCAGAATAACAACTTCAAAATTTGAAAGATTAACTTGGATTGTATAGATTGCTACAATTTAATTACATGAGCTCTTGAAAATGGAGCTTCCCTCACTGTACTGAGAGAGAGATTTAATGAAGGAGGAATGTTAGAGAAGTGCATCCTGAGAAGGATTAAACTAGGGCTAGCTTTGAGGTTGAAGGAAGGAAGTCATGAGACAAAAGGGTGCAGGTGGCCTCTAGAAGATGGAAAATATAAGGAAATAAATTCTTTACTAGAGAACAAAAACCTCCTATTAACTTGAGTTTATCTCAATGAAATAGATGTCATATTTCTGGCCAACAACATTTTTATTGTTTTAGGTCATTAAACTAGTGGTAATTTATTATAGCAACGAGACAAAGTTATTACAGTTTGCCTTACTGCTAAGATGCACTTTCTCAGAGGTAATATCACTATATGCTCTATATTAAATTATTATATTAAATTACATTATTAATATTCCTTATATTAAAGTTTCCTCTTACTCAAAATGACAATGTGATTTTGGTCTCCTGATTGCCTAGAATTATAGTGAGATTGTAATGTTTTCAATACATACACTCCTAAGGATGAAATTTTAAAATTGATTTGGTCATGTTCTTGGTTTTACACTCATGGCTCAGATTCTTTATAATTGAAAATGGAATTTTTATTATCCAAGGATTCCAATGGAATCATGAGTAATGAAACTACTCACCGTCACTGATTGTATGCACCAGCTGAAATAAGGATGCAAGTAGCTATTTCACATGATTGTAAGATGGTGACCATGACTACAAACACTATAGTGTCTTCACTAGAACCACTACAGAAATAAAATGCCAAATTTATGTTCTTTAACTCTTGACTAAAGTCAGAGGCTTGAAAACAAAACAACTGGTCTCTCTATTCTGTCATTCTCAGATTCCTCATTAATAAATTTCATTTCATAGATATCTCACTGATATTTCATTGGTTTCTCAGATATCATATTAACATCTTATTGATATTAGCAATTCCACATTCAGAGTGTTATTTTGTGAAGTTAGAAGTGACACCACCAGCTTACCTGATTGGCTGACTGAAATCTGGCCTTAGTTGTACTCTTTTAAGGAATGAGGTTAATGTTGCCAAACTCTCGGGCATAATATACTAAGGAGAGTGAATAATCTTAAGGGTATATAAACTAAATTTTATAGAATTAAATTTGATAGGATTTAAAATCTTTTTTTCTCGTTTTTTTTTTCCTTCTTTTTGGTACTGGGGATCGAATGCTGGGCTTCGCACTTACTAAGCAAGCCCTCTACCACTGAGCTAAATCTCCAACCCAGGAATTAAAATCTTAACAATATAAGAATGTTGACATGGATTTATCATAAATGACCTAAAACTTATCTCAAATACATACTCCAAGCACAGAAGCTATCTCTTCACTAAGACACAGAAAACTACATTAAGCCAAGCATTCCTATTCTTGATAGATATTCTCAATAATAGACCATATATGGTCACTGGAATGCTATCATTGAGCTACTCTCCTAATGCCAATGGATAATATTTGATCATCAATGACAAAGCACACACATCACCCATTCAGGGAAGTTGTGCTATGCCAGTGATCAGAATAAAATAAATATAGCCAGGCATGGTAGCACACATTTATAATCCCAGCAACTGGGGCGGCAGGGGCAGTAGGATTGGCAGTTCAGGGCCAGAGACAGCCTGTGCAACTTGGCCAGACGGTGACTCAAAATAAAAAGTGGGCTGCAGGTTCAGCCCAGTGGTAGAGCACTTAAAATGTATGTGTGTGGCCCTGGGTTCATCAAACCTCAAGTACCACAAAAAGAAAAAAAAAAAGATAAATGTGAATCCCAATAAATCATGGATTTAAAAAACAGGCTCAAGGACCAAATTATACTTTCCTTTAACTAAACTGTCTGTCATTCCTACAAGGAAGATTGGTCTTAGAGAATGTCTGTGGGGTGTAGTGAATTAATCATGTGGAGATTTCAGTTGAAGCCTGTATTCCAAATGCAGCATCTTGACTGTATCAAATCAGCATAGGAATAGCTACTCAGCTATTGACCTGGATAATGCATGCTTCCCTATACTAATCTACAAGTACCACCAGGGGCATTTTATTTTTATCTGGCAGGGCCAACAGAATACCCTTACAGTTTAAGCAGATGACCACGTGAATTCTCCTGGTCTGTGCCATAATATCATGCTCAGAGATATTCATCAGCTTGACATTCTGAAAATGTCACTCTGGTCTACTATGTTGATAACATGCTGACTGGAGCTGATAAGCAGAAAAGTTGCAAACAATTTACATTACTTAATAATTCTATATAATAAAAGAAAACTTCACAGAAGTTTCTTTGGTTCTTCGGTGCCGTCAAGTCAGTATCTGACTCATAGCGACCCTCATAGGGTTTTCAATGGCTGTTTCGGGAGTGGGTTGCCAGGTCCTTCTCCCATTTTTGTGGTGCTGGGAATTGAACTCTGGACCTCAGAGACTGCAGCGCAGCGCTCTACCAACTGAGCTAAATCCCAGCCCCACACAGAAGTTTAAAGCCTACCATTCATTGATATTTCTGGAGTCCAAAGATCTGGAGCAATTCAAGGTTTCCCCAAAAGATTAAAGACATTGCTGCAGTTTACACTATTTGGCCATGGGAAAAATTTTAAAAAGGACACAATGCCTAGTGGTCTTTTTGCATTTTAGAATAAATGTATGCTGTGTTTGAGTAGGACTGAGGTTTAGCTCAGTTAGTAGGGTGCTGCTCTGTGCTCTCTGAGGACCTGGGCTTAATCCCCTCAAAAATGGTAAAAGGACATGGCAATTGACTTTCAAAGCAATCCCAAAACATCAGCCATTGAAATTTCTAATAACAGAAAAGCACTGACATAGTGCATAGCATGGCACAGTATGGAGGAGTGTTTCATTCTGTTGCATATAGGGTCACTATGAGTAGGACCTGATTCCACAGCACCTAACAGCAACAACAACAACAACAACAACAACAAAGTTTCTAAGTCACACTGCCCATTTATGGGTCTAGGGTTTATCTCAGTTGATAAAATGTTACTCTGTGCTACCCAAGGGCCTGGGTTCAATTCCAGCACCACAAAACTTGGAGAAGGACACGGCAATCCACTCTGGAAGCAGTCCTGAAACAATGAGCCACTGAAAACCCTATGAATAGCAGAGAAGCACTGACACAGTGCTGGGAGTCCCTACGAGTTGAACCTGATTCAATGGCACCTAACAACAACAGCAACACGTATACATATCTACACAATCATTCATAAGGCTGCTAGTTTTGAGTAGGACCAGAGCAAGATAAATCTCTGCAGCAAAGCTAGGATACAAGGGAAATTGTTCTACCACACCAGCTTTATCACATAGCAGATCCAATGAGACAAAACATGTGTATCATACCATCATGCTGTGTGGGGTTTCTGGAAAGGACCAATAGAAGATTATACTATAGAAATCAAGAATTTTAGAGTAAATATATGTGGTGGGTTTTTTTTTGTTGTTGTTTCTTTCTTTCTTTCTTTCTTTCTTTCTTTCTTTTTTTTTTTTTTGCAGATTAGATTTCTCCTTTTCAGAAAGTTTCTAGACATCCTACTTGCTGCTGGACCTTGGTAGAACTAATATTTTACTATGGCACATCAGTTAACCATTCAGGATGAGCTTCACGTCATGTACTTGGTGTTATGTGACCTACATAGCAATAAGATTTGTCACAAAAGCAATCTAAAATCAGTTTTAGTACAGGATGAATGGGGAATTTTGAAAGTTATCAGTAAGTTATATGATAACAGATTAATTTAAAACCAACTTAGTTTACATGAACTTTTCTATCACAAACATTATTATCTTTATGAGAACTCCTAACTGAAGAAAAATTGAGAGAAATGTCTGCACAACATGATATTATCACCTGATAATACATAACTGAAATTCTAGTTCCCAATTCAGAGATAACCCTATAGTACAGTGGTGAAAGCAAGTGTTCCCAGTGGGCAGAAGTTTAGGAAATATATCTTATTGTCCATTTTGTGTTTAGAAAGATGATCAATAGTATAAATATACACTAATTTATTTATCAACTATTAATAGTTTGGGTTAATGATCATGGAATTAAAAGAAACAGAAATGAAAAACTACTGCCCAAAATAATGAAGAAATATGTGCATGGATCTCATACCATGATAATAGTTATGTCTTATGTGAATACCTGTCAAAGCTCAACCCCTCTTAAATATGCAGAAAAAAAATGAAGTAGACAGAAAGACAGGCTTTTAAGATGTTGGTCAACTTCTTTTCCATATATGCCTGTGCCTGCTCAATGTGCCCAAAATACAAAGACTGCAGTATTGATGATAGAATTTGTATGTGGGCTTACATCAAGGACAGGCCCTTACCACTACTAATGAGGCAGCTATTCTTGCTGAGTACCTAGTATTCCCACAACTGAGACCAGACCCAGAGCTCCTTGTATGGCACCATTCTCCAGGGCATTCTCCAGTCACCTGGTTATAGATTAATTGCACTGAACCTACCTCACCATAAAGAAGACACAGACAAATACTCTAGATATGGAATGGTTTTTTAGGCCAGTGATTATTCTACCAGTCTATCTATCCACAAACTCAAATTTTCTCATCCAATGTCATGACATTCTATACAGAATTTGTGATCAAGCAACTTCTTTCATTGCAAGTGACATTTGGCAAAGATTTATGCCCATGGAAATAGTTGATCTATATACTCGATCACCCAGAAGATATTATCCTCAATAGAAAATGTCATAGCTTACTAAAAATGCAAATCTGGTGCCAGTATCTTAGAGGATGTTGTATATGCTCTCAGTCAGAGGTGGGTTCCCCTGATTTGTCTCACTGAAAGCAATGGGTGATAGTGAGAGTGACTCATCTTTCTGCTGTGCTTTTGCAGTAGTAACATAACTTTTGTTTTCTCTTTTGAAAACTTTAGATTGTATTAACTTGGAAGTCTCAGTCCCCAAAGAAGAAATAATTCCACTTTGGGAAATAACAATGTTTTCATTAAGTTATGAAATGAATTTACTACTTTACTATTTGGGGTTCTTAATGCCAGTAAGCTGACAAGCAGGAAAGAAAACTATCATACTATCTAGAGTGATTGATTTTAATTGTCAAGGACAAAATGGGTAATTGTTACACAATGGGGAATAAAAGAGCCTTGTCTAGAACCCAGGAAATTCTCCCAGATACTTTTCAACCCTAACTGGGCAGATAAGAAAATAGCAGAAAGCCAAAATGTTCAAGACACTTGAACAATCAGAACCTTTGGGAGTAAAGAGTTGGGTGACTTCAACAAGGAAAGAGGCTAAGCAGCTGAGGTTCTTGCCAAGGCAAGCAAATATATCATGGTGGTAGAAGTAGTCATGTGCCAATTACAGGCTTATTAAGAGTGATGGAATTGATTTAGTAACTTTACCTATTTTCTCTTTGCTTATGTATGTGCTTATTAATATATGCTAGCCATTATTTTCTCTTGCACTTACTGTTAATTTGTACACAAGTTGTCACAAGTTAACCTTACAATTTGGATTTTAGGTAACATAATATGCAATAAGACTATGGCAGAATTTTAGGAGTAATATAACCAGCAATGGATAAAATGACAATCACAACTCAGTTTTATCTAAACTTGGAGATCAGATATCAGTTTTACTGGTATAATTATCAAGTTAGGTGGAAACACAGAATTGTTTTATTATAAACAAAGGGGCAGACTCTTCTATTTACCAACCTTTTGCCTCTTGACTACAAATTCATCTTTTTTGCACTGATTTTATTTGTAATACTAAATTTCAACCCTGTGAACATTTCTCTTTGACCACCTGGTACATTGTTAAACTTTGTAAGTAAAAAGTGGACAACAATTACTGCAAAATAAATGAATAAATAAATAAATAAATAAATAAATAAATAAATAATAGGTTCTAGCTCTGAAGTTTTTGTTCTCATGATGCACAGTTGCTGCTCGTATACAGGATACCCAGTGGCACATGCCCTTTAGTGAGTTTCACAGACTCAGTGCAGGGATGGGGAAGAGGGTGCAGGTCACCTATGAATTTCAACAACATTCCAGGGGTTGGCTTGCTAACAAAGCATAAGATGTCTCTAGTGAATAGTTTCTCAGCAATTCTTGGTAGCACTGCAGATACAGTCAGCTCAGAATGTTTTTCTGGTGATTCAGTGAGCGCCTTCTAAGCCCATCATCCCCCAGTAGGCAGTTTCCACTTGTGAGTTATGGCCAATAGCACTAAGGTAACATCTCCAGCAGCAAGTGGGACACCATTCCCCCTCTTTCCCTAATCTTCATCTTTGGTGGGAGGATTCTTTTCTCATTTGTTTTGTTCTCTCAATCCTAGAAGTCATGCCTGCTCCCCACACCTTGAATTTTTTTAGGGATCTCTTTACCTTTTACTAGTCACCTGTTAATATTTAACAATTCTGTAAATTCAGTTTTCTATGTTCATTTGTGTTTTCTAACTGGATCCTCAAAAATACATATATTTATTAAATATAAGTTCTATTAAACCAAAGAGTTTATTTCCTGCTGTGCTCCACAAGTCTAGAACACTATTTGCCATAGAGAAGCATATCAACAAACTTCAAAAAACTTTTTTTTTTAACTTCATGACTTTTTGAAGTCATGAAAGGGTTGGTTCATGGGATATTTTAAATTGAAGGGGATAAAAGAACCTAAAAGACATCCATGTTGTCATAGAAATTTGAATAGATGGTAATTCTTTGTGAGAACTCAGAAAAGACTAATTTGGTCCAGATGGAAATAAGAAATCATAGATCTGGAATAGTAGTAAGCACATGGATGTAGGATGTTGACTTAAAAACAGGGAGTCTTCTTTACGAAATATCTTTAAGGGATTGGTGGAGGGGGTGAAAATTTTATGAGAAGCAATAGCTAGGGGAAAAAAGTATAAGAAAATATGATGTAGAGGCCAAAAGATTCCTTTTTATTTTTTTTCAGTAATTTTTTAATTGATGTATTAGCCACCTCTCGTCCCTGTAACAGAAAAATCAACTGAAATGACCTTATGGAGGAAAGAGACGCATTGAGGTCTTACAGGTAGATCACCCTATAGTGGTGGTGGGGCACTCATGGGAGCATCAGGAGTCAGGGCCCAACATTACTTTACATCATGGTGAGTAGAAAGCAGAAAGAAAGAGCAGAGCAAGAGGTCAGGGATCAAAACCTCCAAAGGGTCATCTCGAGTGACTCACTCCCATCAAGCTAGACCAGCCTCCCAGAGTTCCACAACCTCCTAGAACAGCACCACCAGCTGTGGACCAATGTTAAAACACATGACCTTTGGGGGACACTTTATTTTCTAACTATGACAGTTGGTGTGCAAATTAATGGATTTAATTGTGACAGTTCTATGCACGCATATCACTGTACATTGCTAATGTTCAGCCACCATTACCTTCTCATGTTTGAGCTCCCTCTCCAGCTGAACTCCTTCCTCCTCACTAGTGATCCCCCTTCTCCTTGCATGTCATATATATATATATATACATATATGCTGTTGTTAGGTGCCATCAATACCAGTCCAACTCATAGCAACCCTACATACAAGAGAACAAAACATTCCTCGACACCATGCCATGCCAGCATGTCAGTGCTTCTCAGGTATTCATAGGGATTCCAATGGCTAATTGTTTCAGAATTGTTTGGGGAATGGGTTGCCACATCCTTCACACACACACACACACACACACACACACACACACACACACACGATAGATAGATAGATAGAGATGTCTATCTATCTATCTATGTGAATATATATATTTTTTCTGAATATATATATTCTGTATGTGAGAGAAAATATGTGATATTTGTCTGTTGCCACAATATCTTTTTTTATTGCTCCTTCATCCTTCCTTGGTCAGGGATTTAGCTCAGTTTGTAGAGCACTGTTCTGTAGTGTCTGAGGTCCTGAGTTTGATTCCTAGCATCTCAAAAATGGGAGAAGGAGGTGACAATCCCCTCCCAAGGCAATCCCAAAACAGTCAGCCATTGAAAACCCTATGAGGATCACTATGAATTGGACATGATTCAACAGCACCTAACAACAACAACACCCTTCCTTAGTCCCTCTTATCACCTGTAATCATCACCCTTCTACTTTCATTATATATATATATATATATATATATATAAAATATATACTATATATGCTATATATATATATAGTATATTAAAAATCTAATATCTGTATATGAGAGAAAACATGTAATTATAATATTTATCTTTCTGGATCTGGCTTATATCACTTAAAATGATGGTCTCTAGTTCTATCCATTTTCTGAAAAATGATATAATTTTGTTCTTTATGGCTGAGTAAAACTCTACCAAATAGCCTTTACCTCAACTACCATCCAATGCCATACTCATCACAAATACATTTGTTTCTTCTATCTTGGAATTCAGTACTATTCACAACAATCTTTCTTGCAAAAGAAAAATAGCTAGATATTTACAGGTATATTTTTCATGTATTATTTTTAAAGTGAATCCTTGTGAGGACATGCAAAGGCAAGTCACAAAATATAAACATACAAAAATAAATTCAATTCACTATACATCAAAGAACTCAAATTGAATAAAAATATATCAGTCTTACAGATATTTTTGAAAAGTAATATTTCCTTTTCTTGTAGAGACATTTTGACATCGTCCTACTTTTATATAACTTATAGAAATGTGTTGTTTGTTGTTAGGTGCTATGGAGTCAGGTCAAACTCATAGGAACCCTCATAGGGTTTTCAATGACTGATTATTTCAGAATTGCATCGGGAGTACATTTCCACAGTCGTTTCCCATTGCGGTACTGGGGACCAAACTTAGGTCTTAACAGAGTGCAAAGCAGCGCTCTACCAACTGAGCTAACGTCCAGCCATTACAGAACTATAAGTTGAACTAACTGCAAAACAGATCAAAAACATTTAAATTGAGAAATATTTCTGAAAATATGTAAAAATTATATATTAACATTTAAATATATTTAAGTAATTGGACTCCACGTATCTGTTAGCTGGTCGTGCTTTGGAGAATTGCATGTTGCTGTGATGATGAAAGCTATGCCATTGATATTTCAGATAACAGCAGGGCCACCCATTGTGGCCAGGTTTCAGCTGAACTTCCAGACTAAGAAGACTAAAGAGAAGAACCCACAGCCCACTCCTGAAATAATTAACCATTGAAAATCCTATGAATAGCGGAGAAGCACTGTCAAATATGCTTGTTGTTGTTGTTGCTAGGTGCCGTCAAGTCGGTATCCGACTCATAGCGACCCTCATAGGGTTTTCAATGTCAGTCAGTTTCAGGATTGCCTTGGGAGTGGATTGCCAAGCCCTTCTCCCATTTTTGCAGTGCTGGGAATTGAACTTGGGACCTCAGACACTGCAGCGCAGCACTTTACCAACTGAGCTAAATCCCAGCCCCACTGTCAAATATAGTGTTGGAAAAATGAGATCCCAGGATGGAAGACATTCAAGAAAAAACTGAGGAAGAGTTGCCTCCTCAAAGCAGAATCAAACTTAATGATGGGAATGCAGTAAAGCCCCTGAGACTTCCATTTGCTGATATTGCATTACTCGAAATGAGAAGAAACATAGTGACAGCAACAATAGGCTCAAATAGGGAAAGACTGTGTGCGTGGCTGTATTGGATAGTGTTTCATTTTGCTGTACTTAGAGTCACTATGAGTCAGAGCCAACTTGACGGCACTAACAACAAGTAAGTGTAATATACAATAACAAGAAAGAAAAAATATGTTATACAGAACATATGATGGGAGGACAAGATATCATTAAGAAAGATCATTTGTCAGTATGGATATAAATTCTTTCACTCTGCCACAACAAAATGTGACAGACTTTGTGGCTTAAACAACACAAATTTATTTTCTCACTGGGCTGAAAGCTGAAAGTTGAAGGTGCCAGCAGAGTTGTATTCTGGTAAAGTCTCTCTCCTCAGCTTGCAAACAAGCTTTCTTGCTGCATCCTCAGATGGTCTGTACTCTGTGTATGCAGGAGAAAAATAACTAGACATTTACAAGCATATTTTTCATGTAATTTTTCACATAATTTTTAAATTGAATGACTCTCATTAATGAATATAACTAAAAGTATCTAGTGTCTCTTCTTCTTATAAGGATATTATACTGGTTGGATTAGGGCCTCACCTTTATAAACTTAATTACGTCTTTAAATCCCTATCTCCAAAAATAGTCACATCGGGGTTAGGGCTTTGCCATATGAATTTGGAGG
The DNA here is from genome assembly GCA_007922755.1 of Pedetes capensis. Taxonomy (NCBI): domain Eukaryota; kingdom Metazoa; phylum Chordata; class Mammalia; order Rodentia; family Pedetidae; genus Pedetes; species Pedetes capensis. The sequence continues at coordinate 6,021 of VMDO01016998.1, read as the reverse complement.
GACACAATTCACTCCATCACACTGTGCAAAGAGGACCATAATATATCAATAAATGCAAAGGGAGAGTATACACTATGAAAAAATTATATCATTTTAACAATAACATAAAAACAAGCACTTCATATACCTGGATGTTAATAATTGAAGTCCAACGGAATTGTTATGGATTTGTTATTCTCTTATTTGTTAATTTTTTTCTATTTTTAATAAAAGAAACTTCTACTAGTTGTATAGTCAGTAGAAATCATATTTAAAATTAAGTAAATGCTATCATGTAAACAGGTTAAGTTATTCTTTTTTTTTTTTTTTTTTTTTTTTTTTTTTTTTTTTTTTTTTTACTTTTTGAGACAGGGTCTCGCTAAATTAAGCAAACTGCCTCTGGTCTCGAACTTGCGATCCTCCTGCCTTGGCCTTCCAAGCCACTGGGATTATAGGCGAACAGCTTAAGTTATTCTGTGCCAGTATAGGATATTATAGAATTCACTAATTATCCTGGTTTACAGTAATTGGCAAGATACAGAATATCCTATTCTGAAAGAAGGCAAAACTTTGAGGAAACATCTTTTACCTATGTTTATATTAAGGTAAATAGGATATTTATAGGCCCAAGAGAAAATTCTAGAAAAATATCTGCTAGAATTAGTAAAATGGCATTTTCAATGTAGAAGATAAATTCCACTCTTTCCTTGGTAACTGTAGTTATGCATAAGTTTTCCAAGAAGCACTTATACCTCAAGGAAAGCATGGGAACCCTAATGTGCAAGTAATGAAGCCAACACCCCCTCCACATGATATATTAGTAGAGAAAATTATTTTTTCCCAGTAATCTCCATTTACTACAATAAAATTTCTTGTTGCCATAACCTTCCAGTGAATTTCTCTGCACACAGTGGGTGCTCAGCAAATGTTCCTGACTAAATTTCATTAAGGATTGAAGTGAAATGTTATGATGATTTTCATTTGGTTACCATAGAAACAGCAGGAAAACCTATTGTTGAAATCAACCTCTTTTGATTATCTCCCCTAGGTAGATGTGAATACCTGAGGTGTAGGAAGGACAAGTTGGCAGAACTCACACTGAGAAGCCCTTCACTGACCCCTGACCACCATGCATTATAAGAAACTACTTCATATTTCTATGCTTTGTCATTCTATCTGGATTATATATTTCTGGAGGACAAATGATTTTTTTTATTATGCACTCTGAGGCAGTGGTTTACTTACATTTTCCCAAAATCCCTGCAAATAGGTGGCTTTACTTTCTCTTTTACAAAAGGAGAGTTTTCAAAATTTGATAGAAAGTGCCATGACACAAAATAAGCCCTAGTTTAATTGATTAAAGAAATTTAGTGAGAACTCACATTTTATATACATTTTATATGCATCCTTCTCATTATAGAATAGGATAGACATTCAAGAGTTAACAACAAAACACTTAAATAAATACCATGTTAAATTTATAAGCAGGTTCTGTCCATGTCTAATGAAACACAGATTTCTCAATATCTATTTAAATGTACACATTTTAAACTTAAGCAAATGAAATGCACTGTAGATGCCTTCCTGATATCTTCATGTTATTTTCATTGATTAGGTAACTGACATTTCTAAGGATTCCTGAGACTTCTTGGTCAGATCTAAATAGCTTTTAACCATAAGGACTTTTAAGGGAGAACACTGATTCCCAAACAAGGCTTTGAATGCATAACAAAGGATTTTTTAATTTAATTTTTATTTTTTCTTGGTACATCTCTTACTTTTTTATTATTAAAAATATTGGTGGGGTAGAGGAATAAGTTTTTCCTGTATTCGTTATGCAACTATTAAATCACTGCTGCTTTTGCATTCATTAACTTGCATATTAATTAATATGTAATAAAAGTCATATGCAATCATGGGTTATATCCTCATTGATTTTTTTCCTTTCCTCTATTTTTATATTAGTTGCATCATATTAATACAGTTGCATCATATATTTTGAGATTTTCCTCTCCTCATTTACCCCTCTACATAATTTCCCCTCCCTTTCTCCTTTATACCCATCTCTGTTCCTACTTGCTGATCTCCTCTCCCTTTCTTTCCTCTCTGCTTATATTTTCCCTTCTTAGATAAGTATGATTGTTCATTTTTATATATCTACATAGTTTAGCTTTTTATCTTCCTTTAAGTTAGATTAGCTCTCATATATGTGTGAGAACATACAGTATTTTTCTTTTGGGGACTGGGTTAGTTAACATGTTGTTCTCCAGTTCCATCTATTTTGCTTAAAATGACATAATTTTATTCTTCTGTATTGCTGAGTAATATTTCTTTGAGTAATATATGATAATTTTCAATCCATTCCTCTGTTGATGGATATCTTGGTTGATTCCATACCCTTGTGATTGTGAAGAATGCTGCATTAATATAGAAATGCAGGTATTCCTGTGGTATGATAACTTATCTTCTGTTGGGTATATTCCCAGGACTGGTATAACTAGGTTGTATGGCAATTCTATTCTTAGTTTTCTAAGATCCTCCCATATTGATTTCCAAAGTGGCTGAACTAATTTACAGTCCCATCAACAGTGTCAAAGTTCCTTTTTCTATGCATCCTTGCTAGCATTTGGTTTTATGTTGATGTTCCTCATCCATTTTGACCTGGCTCTTGTACAAATTGAAAGATACATTTTATTTTCAGTTTTCTGCAAATAGATAGCCAATTTTCCCAGCACCATTTGTTAAACAGGCAATTTTTTCTCCTTTGAATGTCTTTAGCCTCTTTATCAAAAATCAAGTACCTATGGTTGTGTGGGTGTATCTCTGGGTCTTCAATTCTGTTTATTTGATCTTCAACCCTATTTTTGTGCCAGTACCAAGATTTTTGCCACTATGGCCCTGTAGTATAGTTTGAAGTCAGGTATCATGATACTTCCCTCCCTGTTTTTGTAGCTTAGGATTGTTTTGGGTATATGTGGATCTTTGATCTTCTATATGAATTTTAGGATTTTTTCCTTTCTGCAAAGTCTGTCATTGGAATTTTGATGAGGATTGCATTAAATCTGTAAATTGTTTTTACAGTGTATTCATGTTCACAATATTAGTTCTCTCAATCCATGAGCAAGGGAGGTCCTTCTATCTTCTAGTATCATCTGCCATTTCTTTCTTTAATGATTTGAATTTCCCTTGTAGAGCTCTTTGGGATCTTTGGCTAGATTGCTTGCTAAATGTTTAAGTTCTTGGCATATTATTGTGAATGACATTGTTGCCTTTGTTTCCTTTTCTTCCTGTTCACTGTTGGAGTAAAGGAAGGTTACTGATTTTTTGTGTTAATTTTGTATTCTGATACTTTCCTGGAGGAGCTAATTAGCTCTAAGAGTTTTCCAATGGAATTTTTAGAGTCCATTAGTTGAAGGATTATGTCATCAATGAATAAGGATAATTTGACCTCTTCTTTCCCTATCTATATTCTTTGAACCTCTTTTTCTTGCTTGATTACTCTGGCTAGGACCTCATTCACAATATTGAATGAGAGGAGATCCTTGTCTTATTCCTGTCTCATCCTTGCCTTATTCCTGGTCTTGGAATGACTTCAATTTTTCTCCATTTAATATGACATTGGCTGTAGTTTTGTCATAATGGGAGTTTATGATGTTAAGATTAGTTCCTACTACACCTAATTTCATCAGGACTTTTATCATGAAAGGACGTTGGACTTTTCCAAAGTCCATCTCAGCATCAATTGAGGTGATCCTGTGATTTCTGTGTGCAAGTCTCCTGATATGCTGATTTACATTCATTCATTTTCATATGTGAAACAACCTTGCATCTGTGGAATGAAGCATAACTGATCATGATGTATAATCTTTCTTATGTGTTGCTGAATTTGGTTTGCCAGAATCTTATGGGGGATTTTTGTATCAATGTTCATCAGGGAAATTGGCCTATAATTCTCTTTCTTTGATGAGTCCTTATCCAGTTTTGGTATCAGGGTGATACTGGCTTTGTAGAATCAGTTTGGCAGTAATCCTTCCTTTTACATTTTATGAAATAATTAGAAGAGAATAGATATTAATTCTTCCTTGAAGGTTTGATAGAATTCAACTGTGAACTCATCAGGACCTGGGCTTTTCTTTTCGGGGGAGGTTTTTTATTACTGTCTCTAATTTGGTGAGTGTAATGGGTCTATTCAATTTTCTTGTGTTTTCCTGCCTTAGTTTTGGTAATTCATATATGTTAAGGAATTTGTCCATTTTTTCTGAATTTTTATTTTATTGGGAGTGCAATTTCTCAAAGTAGGCTCCAATGATCTTCAGGGTTTTATAGGTATCCATTGTTATGTCCCCTTTGTTATATCTGATTTTTTTTTTTAATTTGGGTCCTTTCTCTACTGTTTTTTTCTTTTTACTTTTCTTTTCTTTTTTTTGTTTTGTTTTGTTTTGTTTTGTTTTGTGAATCTTGCTAAGGGAATGTCAACTTTGTTGACCTTTTCAAAGAATTCTCACTTGGTTTTGTTAATTCTTTGTATTATCTTTTTAATTTCTATTTGGTTAGTTTTTGTCTTGATCTTGATAATTTCTTTCTGTGTACTCCTTTTGAGGTTGGCTCACTGTTGCCCTTCTAGTCTTAAGGTGTGTTATTAAGTTATTGAAGTGACCTTCACTAACTTACTGATAAAGGCACTCGTGGCTATGAACTTCCCTCTTAGAACTGCCTTTGCTGTATCCCATAAATTTTGATATGATATGTTCTCAACCTCATTTGTTCAAAGAATATAAAAGTCTGAAAATTAAATGCTATAAAATGATATATGAAACATGTAAAAACCAAAAAGGCAAGAGTAGTAATGCTAATTTCTGAAAATTTAGACTTCAATTCCAAACTAATCAGAAGAGAGAAAGGTGTTCACTATGTATTAGTGAAATCTCCACAATAATATTTAATATTTATTCACCAAATATAGGTGAGCCTAGCTTCATAACACAAATTTTATTGGAGCTAAAGGAACATATCAGGCCAGACACAATAATTATGGGAAATTTTAATACCCCACTTTCTTTTTTATTGGAATTTTTAATGTACAACTTAATGTGTTTCATTCTGATATGTGTTTTATTGTGATATTTCCATATATGCATTTCATTGTACATTGCTCACATAACTTTCCCCTTACCCTCTTGTGCTCTGTCTCTACCATCTCCCATTCCCCTACCAATGGCTTCCTTTCTACTTGCATGTCTTTTTATGGGAATATTTATCTATACATGTGCATCCTGATTATGATATAAGTCCAAATTTTTCTATAGTGACCTACCTTTTTACAATGTTAGCAGTATTACACAAACAATCTAGTCCATTTGTATTATTGCCATCCTTTGGTATTGTTGGTATTATTATAATTATTTTGCAAACTATTAAAGTTGGGCTATTTGCTTTGAGGTAGATCTCTCTCTCTCTCTCTCATTCCTCAATCATCACTCATGTAAACTTAGCAGAGGAGGGATAATTTAAGGACTGGAAGGAAGGAGGGTGGGATCTAGCAAAAGGAAGCAATGATGGGAGAAGATGGGAGGGGGAGGAGAGCCAGCAAGGATCAAGGAATACCCTACTTTCTTCACAAGATAGGTCATCAAAGAAAAAATCAGCAGAGAAATGATGGACTTTAACAACACCATAAACCAACTGGAACTTACAGATGTCTACATAATATTCCATCCATCTGATGCAGAATACATATTCTCAGCATCACATGTTACTTCTTCTAAAATAGGACACATTTTAATCCACAAAAATGGCCTCAACAAATGTAAAAAATAGAAATTATCCCCTGTATCTTATCAGATCATAATGGAATAAAAGTAGAATATAAAAGCCAGAAAAGATTTCAGAAATGTTGCAAATACCTGGAGACTAAGCAACACCTTTCTGAATAATAAAAAAGTCATCAAAGAAATCTGAGAGCAAGCGAAAGGATTTTTTAAATTATACATATTAGGTCCCAGTTGAGATCTTTTTCATTTAACAACAGGGACCTGAAATAAT
>VMDO01016997.1:0-46122 GCA_007922755.1 Pedetes capensis | reverse complement strand
ACTGCGTCTTACATATTTCGGACATGTAGTCAGGAGAGAACAATCCCTGGAGAAGGACATCATATTTGGGAGAGTGGCAGGTCAACGCAAAAGAGGAAAACCCTCCACCAGATGGATTGACACAGTGTCTGCAACAATGGGCTTAAACATAAATAAGATTGTTTGCCTGGCACAGAATCAGCAAGTGTTTCGATCTGCTGTATATAGGGTCGCTATGAGTCGGACTCAACTCGATGGCACCTAACAACAACAACAACATAGGGTCCTGAAAAATAATCCCCTACAGATGCTGAGGGACAACTGTAATTACTTTTTTGTTTGGTTGTTTTTTCATTGCTGGGGATTGAATCCAAGGTCTTCCACATGCCAACCACGTGATCCACCACTGAACTATACTTCCAGCCTCTGTAATTACTTTTTTTAAAGGTTATTTGCCTTTTCATTGTGGTCAAGGACTTGCAGTTGAACCCTGTGCTCTTCCCCACCTAGAGTCATCTCCCCTCCCATTCTTATTTCCTCACCTACCCCTGGAGACAGCACCACAGCCCTGAACCAGGCTGCTGAGGAACTCAACAAGCTGATGCAAGGGGCAGATATGGGTGCCTAGGGAAGGAGGCTGCTCCTTATTTTTCTGTCTAGTCTGCTGCACTGCTGTCTGGGGTTGGGCCAGACCTTTGCAGGGCCTGTCTTCTTGTAGGTCTGCTCCTGGGGCTCAATCTCCCTCAAGAATTGGCCTTGTGTGGGCATGAGATGGAAGAAACGGTCAGGGTTCTTGGCCAGAGTTAAGCCACAGGCACATTTCATAGCTGGGAAACCTATGGCTCATCTCAAAAATACTTTTTCAATGCATAAAATAAAAATACATGGGTCTCCAAAGGGAATGAGCAACACTGGAATATAGTTCTCCCCATGAACTCCTCAGGGGTGATGGGGTAGAAGTCTTAGCCCAAGAACCCAGAGCTTCCTCCAAAGTCCCACATTGCCCTTCCACCCAACCAGGGTTAGGATTCAGTTGCTTTGAGTCACTCTGGGTGGCATGTGGCCTCCAAAAAGCTTAAGTTTAAAATCTAAGTGATCCTATTTCCTGGGCCCCAAATATGTCCCACTCCCTGTGCATGGGGTTGAGAGGCATGCCCCCACATGGTCACTGACAAAGGTGAGGAAACAGGCCTAGGCAACCCACCCAGGCGCCCCTTCCCCAGGCGCTACAGCCCCTCCCAGTCTCTCCCCAGCCCTGGGGTGCTGAGCTGAGTCACTCAGCTATGCAGCCTGGCCAGTCCACCTGGGTGTGAGCAGTCAGGGCTGCCCCCAAGAGGACACACCTGCAGGGCCAGGAGGAAAGAGCTGAAGAAACTGACAGGGTGCCAGGCAAAGACTGAGGAACCACAGCCTCTCCCCTGCCTGCTCCTGGGTCAGATTCTCAACACATGCTTTATGCATACCAGTCGCTTAATCCTCAAGACCCCATGGACAGCGTTCCCGCATGCCAGATGAGGAAATGAGGCACAGTTCACTTGTCTAAGCCACCAGACTAGGACAGAGTGTCACCTGCTGGGGATGTCTGGCTCCAGATGCTTCTCTGCCTCCCACAGGAGAAGCTGTCATTCCCATTTAACAGATTTTTTTTAAATGGGGATATTGGGTGCTTCCCAACCGTCATCAGCCTGGCCTCCCCTCCTCAGCCCTCCTCTCAAAAGCCCCCTCCTATACTTAGCCTCAAACCCCAGAGCTTTGCACTTTTCAAAATGTTCTTATAAGACCAATTAAGTCCTTGCCCAGGTATGAGGGGCTCTGGCCTCAAGATTAAAACCCAAGTCTCCAGTTAGGGCCACTAACCCACCCAGTTGGACCCACTCCAAGGAAAGTGATCATCCCCTACCCTCTCAAAAGAAGGAAATGTGCTGTGAAAGATTTTTGGCTTCATAGAAGGCCTGTGGGTTCTAGAAGCTCTAGAAGTGCTGAGCAGGGGCAGTGGGTGTCAGAGCTGCCTTTACTGGAGAGGCCTCCTAGACAGTGAAAACTCTCCCCCTCCTCTGGGCAGTTCTCACCATCCCCACTGTGCACTCAACAAGTCCCAAGTTGAATTCCTGGCCTCCCCTTACCCCAGTACCACGCTGAGATAGCTCTGTCTTCCTCTAGGAGGGGCTCAGAACCCAAAGCTCAGGCCTGGAGAGGGCTACAGTGTGGAAGATGGTGACACAAGAGTGGCCATCCCACACAGGACATGGTATTCCTAGAAAGTAAGCCCCTCCTAGAGAGGTGAGGGTCTGATGCTATAGTTTGAATGTTCCCTCATGCTAAAACTTAATTGTCATTGTAAGAATAATAAGAGATAAGACCTTTAAGAGGTGATTAGGCCATGAGGGCTCTGCTCTCAGGAATGGATTAATGTCAGCCTGTGGATGTAGGGCAGTGGTAGAGTGCTTGCTTAGCATGTACAGGCTCCTGGGTTCGACCCCCAAGAATGCAAAATAAGTAAATAAGGAAAAAAGAATGGTTGAATGCTGTTATTGCAGGAGTGGGATAGTTACCACTGCAGTGGGCTCCTGGTAGAAGGCTGTGTTCAGTTCATTCCCTGCCTCAGTCTTAGGCTCACGTGCACTTCACCATATTATGACCAGCACAAAGGCCCTTGCCAGATGCCAGTGCCATGCTCTTGGACTTCTCAGCCTCCAGATCTATCAATCAAATAAACTTTTTATTCTTTTATTATTTATTTATTCATTCATTTATTTATTTATTTGTATTTTTTTACGGTACAGGGGGTTGACCCCAGGGCCTCCCGCTTGCATGCTTTGCAAATGCTATACCACTGAGTTGCACCCCCATCCTTTTTTTTTTAACTTTTTGAGATAGGGTCTCACTAAATTACACAGACTGCCTCTGGTCTCGAACTTGTGATCCTCCTTCCTCTGCCTCCTGGGTTGCTGGGATTACAGGCTTGTGCCACCGCGCCTGGCCTATTCTTTTATTTTTTTAAATTATTTATTTAATTTATTTTGCCACACCAAGGATTGATCCCAGAGCTTCGCACTAGGCAAGTGGAGATTTCCATTCTTTAAGAACTTCCCAGTCTGCGGTATGTTATAGTTGCATAAAATGGACTAAGACATTCAGCCACCTATGAAACGCTCCCTCTGAAGAGCTGGCAGAAGGGGCTATTTCTCCTGGTAGTCAGAGTCCCCAGGGAGCCCGCCTGCCCACCCAGTGCAAGGGGGGAAGTGTAACCTAAATCCACCAGTTTTCTCTGCCCACTGACCTGGCAGGAACAAACACCTCCCCAGACTCTTGAGCATCCAAACGCCAAATAGGGAGATGAGCCACAGATGGACGGTCCATAAACAGTGGCCCTTGTCCTAGTTTCCTGCTCATTCCCACAAGCACAGCCTTCCTCAGGAAAATAACCTCCTGGGGACTCCACTAGGGCAGGGCCCTGCTTTCAAATAGCTGCCTCCACACACAGCTGTTCCTCTCCAACCTGTCCTCCAGCTCCCCACAGCTCTGAGTGTTCCATTGCTCCCCTCATACACCCTCAGTGCCTCCCTTTTACTCAGGGAATGCAGGGACAGTGGTCCTGAATGTGTAGCCTGTCCCTTTTCCTCTTCGCAGGTCCCCAACATCTTGTAAGCTCCTTGAAAAGGTGTCACTGCATCAAAAAATAACGGGTGTTGGGTGAATGGCTACTTGGATAAAATATCCACAGTCTGGCAGCCGCCATTCAAGCTAGGAGCTTGGAGCAAAGCAACACCAGGGTTGGGGATGCCCCTTGGCACTCCTTGGCCAGGTGGGAGGCTGGGGCTTATTAAAGGAGTGTAAAAGCCCCAGCTCAGGACCTGGTTCACAGGTGCCAAGTGAATGTGAAGGGAAATGTCAGGGACCCAGGATTCCCAACTCTGACTGGAGTCTGGCTGAGATACACCCAGGACCTTGCACAGTGCTGGGACACAGTTGGTAGGTACTCAATCCAGGTTGGCTGAGAGGAAAATGCAGCCTCTTCATCATATCCCTGATTAATCCAGGCACTGGCCGGGGACCAGGTGGCCTGAGTCTGGCTGGACACTGAGAGGGGACAGAGGGATGCATGCTTCCACCTCCCATATTCCTGTAGGGAGCCGAGGCAGCTCTTCCCTTGCTTACTCCTGAGCCCCGCTCTCTGCCCTCACTCTGCTTTGGAGGGGGCTTCAAAGATCGTGTGGACAAGCCCTGTATGGCCAGAGCTTACACATGTGTTCTTTTCTAATCCTTACTCCTATCCTGGGAGGTGGTTCTCTGGAGTCCCTGGGCTCTGAGTCCTTGAGCAGGTCACAAGAAGTGGGTGTGTTGCTGCAGAGACAAAGGTACAAACTGAAACCAGGCCCAAGTCATCATCATGGGAAGCTCTTATCCTTGTTTTACAAATGAAGACATTGACACTAAAAGAGATGAAGGTAATTATCCAGGATAACACTAGATTTGTGGCAGGCAGGATCACTGAAGCTCAATGCTGGATCCCTACAGTGGGGGGTCAGGAACAGTCATCATAAAATGGGGCCTCAGGCTCAACTCTCCCATTCACTGAGAACTCCTACCCACCTCCAGCCCCCAGGTGAACTCTACAAAGTACTAAAAGAAAAGACAGCAAGACACCGGGGGTGGGTCTGATTGCAGTCTCTTTCCTTGATGTAGCAAACCAGGGAAATGTCACTGTCATGGCAATCACACCCCTGAGCACTTTGACCTGTGTTTCTGCTAGGTCTTCACAGACCCAGAGTCATCTGCAACCAGAACTTGACTCCCCTAATTCTTGCCTCATTTAATCTTCACTAGGATGCTTATCAGGGGCTGGGGCTTTAGCTCAGTTGGTAGAGTGCCATGCTGCACTCTCTGAGGACCTGGGTTTGATCCCTAGCACTGCAAAAATGATAGAGGGATGTGGCTGTCCACTCTGGAAGCAATCTCGAAACAATCAGCCATTGAACCTTACAGGGTGGTTATGAGCCATACCCAACTTGATGGCACCAAACAACAAGGATGCTTATAGGGCTGTGGTTTAGCTCAGTTGGTAGAGTGCTGCTCTGAGCAGGCTGAGGCCCTGAGTTCAATCTCCAGCACCACAAAAACAAGAGAAGGACTTGGCAACCCACCCCTGAAAAAAATCTCAAAAAAATTAGCCATCAAAAACCCTATGAGGGTCGCTATGAGTTGGACCCCACTCAAGGGCACCTAACAACAATAAACGGGATACTTATGGGCCTGGAATTTAGCTCAGATAGAATGCTTGCTCTTCACACTCTGAGGCCCTGTGTCCAATCTCCAGCACTGCAAAAATGAGAGAAGGACCTGACAGCCCACTCCTGAAAACAGTCAGCCATTGCAAACCCTATGAATAGCAGAGAAGCACTGACATAGTGCTGGGAATGGTACTGTGTTGGGTAGTGTTTCGTTCTGTTGTACATGGGGTCACTATGAGTGGGATCTACTCAACGGCACCTAACAACAAAGCTGCTTATGAAGAAGATGCCATTCACAGTTCACTTCACAGAGAAGATGGAGAGTATTCAATAAGTGTTATAAAAGGGTTAACTGAGTCACCAAAGCTGGTCCAGCACCTTGATCACCCACCTGTGAGTGGCTCATCCTATCTCCCTACCAGTAACAAGGCCATGAGCCAAGCACTGAGTGTAGAGGTCAGGAGACCTGCGCTGCAGGCCAGACCCTGCCCCCAGCCCCTCAGAGAGGGCCGGACTGGGGAGAGGGCTCCTGGATGTAGGGTCCCTATGGGCTTTAGGAGTTCGAGAACCTTCTAAAGGAGAATATAAAGTCATGTTGACTAATGACAGTGCACTTTACTGAGACAGCTTTCTTCAGTTTCCCTGAGTGCTCTGTAAACCAACAAAAGTTAAGGACCCCCAGACTGGTTTTTGGGATTGTTTTGCTGTTATTGTTGGTTTGGTTTGGTTTTTGGTTATGGGGATGGAAGCCAGGGCCTTGCTCATGCTAGGCAAGCATTCTACCACTAAGCAACCCCCCAGCACAGTGCCCCCCTAGATTGGGTAATCTTAAAGGTCCCTTCCATTCCCAGTATTCTTGAGTTGTATGGATTTAAACATAATCTTCACTTCCTATCCTTCAAGGCCAACTCAGTTGTGACTCCAAGAAACTTGAAGGTCTCTTGCCTTTTTTTTTTTTTCTCATGGGGGGATCAAACCCAAGGCCTTGCCTCACACACTTTACCACTGAGCTACACCTCAGCCCTATTTCTTGCTTCTTTGACTGCAGAGGAAGCCTTGAGAACCAGTGCCACACAGCTTTGCAGGGGCTCTGAGTTCTGATTATCCTCATTAGCCTTCCAGCCCCCATAAAACAGCAGGACCAACCCAAAGCTAAGACCACAGAAGATGCCAATATACCTGCTGGTCTGTGGAGGGTGGCTGGCCCCTGCCCATGGTCTCAGTCCACTGGCAGGCAAGAGTTCTTGGGGCAACAGACCACAGGTGCACTCAGGCCTTGGGTACACCTCTCCTGGATGCAGCCCTGGAGCCTCACTGAGCCATGCTCCTGTGAGGAGCCTAGTTTTCAGTAAATAGGGTAAAGGAGTCATTAACTTCCAAGTAAGAAGAGGCAAAGTTCTGCTAGAAGGCTCAGAGAGGGTGAGGGAGACCAGCCTGTCCTCTGCCCTCTTTTGCTGACCAGTGGTGGGGGAAGGGGGAGGCAGGGCTCCTAAGGGTCCAGCAACTGCAGCAGTAGGAGCTAGTAAGGGAGAGTGGGGGGGGGGCCTTGGCCCAGATAATAAGCAATTGTTAATGTGATCCATATGGATCCTGACTGGCCTCTCTGTTTAACAGGATGATAATGGCGGGGAAAGAATGCTGGTCTGTGGGGAAGGGAAGGGGCAAAGTCCTCTAGGACTTTCGGGGGTGGGGAGGGTCATCAAACAGGAGGAGGGGGAAAAGGAGGAGGAAGAGAAGGAAGAGCAGATCCACCCAAAGGTTTCCAGTACCCAGGAGGGCAGAGCTACTTGCCTTGAAAGTGGCCAGCTTCCAAGCTTTGCAGACCACCTGGCTAAAGGCCCTTACAAAACCCCTTTTACTCAGCCAACAAATGTTTTTGGGGCACTCACAAGGTGCCAAGCCCTATGGGGCAAGGGGCAAGGGAGTATATGCACCATCTCTGGCCTCCTGGGGGCAAAGGCAGAGGGAGGCACAGGTGCAGAGCTGGGAGACCATGGAGGGAGGAGCACATGACAAGAGCTGGGGGCTCTGGGGAGACTACACAGGGGATGTGTGGCATCTGAGCTGGGCCTTGAAGAATGAGGATGTTGTGGCAAGACAGGGACAATGGAGAAGGCATTTGGCTGAGGGAACAGCAGGAGCAAAGGCAGAGAGGCGTGAAATTGCGTGGAGAGCCTGAGATCTCAGCAATAAAGCTGCAGCCCAGGCAGGGGAGGGGCGGGACTCTTTATCCATAAAAAGCTGAGGCCATGGATGACCAGGAGGCAGGAAAGGGCTCTGGAACACCATGCTGCTGACTGGCTGCCTCCCTCCCGGCTATGTACTGGAATTGTCCAACCATGGGTCCCTCAGGCCAGCCCACCTCCACCCCACAGCCAGAGAAGCGGGCAAGGCCTTGGAGGCCAAACTCATCCCTGTGTCCCTCACACCCCTCTTCTCCTGGAGAGATGTGTGCCCCTGAAGATTGAGGATTTTCTGGGATTCACCAGGAGCAACCCTACCGCCTCACACAGCTAAATTCCCTTCTGCCCAAGAGAGCTTCTCTCAGATCTTACAGCAAAGGCAAGAGGGTTGCTTCTGGCTGCTGCCGACACCAATGGAATGAAGTGGAAATAAGTGAAATGGTGTTAAACATGGGAAAACGGGAATTTATGAGGCCTGTCGCCCCGTCCAACAAGGCATCCCGGCAAGCCCCGCCCCTTTCTTCACCCACCCCAGGAAGTCCCGCCCCGCCCCCTGCCCCTCAGCGCTTGGGGCTGTGGAATACCCCGCCGGGCTCTTGGGTAGCTGCAGCTCCGAAGCCCTCAGCTGCCCAGGGAGGGACCTAAGGAACAGCAGAGAAGGGCGTCTGCTCCTGGCCTAGAAAGCTTGGGGAGGGGGCCGATTCTGGAAGGATGCTCAGAGGGCTCGGAGTGGACTCTGGGAGGGTCCGAGACTCCCTCTGTAGGGTCAGAGGTCCTGGGGCCGCAGCATCGCCCGGGCCACTCCAAAGACTGGGCGGTTCCAGGAAAGGCGCTGGACCCCGGGAACCCACAAGCGCCCTCCCCACCCCAACACACGCCGTTAGCCCAGAGTGGGGCTGGGAGTGGGTCCTCCTCCTCGCTGAGGAGCCGAGGGCAAGAGCCCGCTGCTCCGCCGCTGCAGCCCATGCGGACGACAACACAAACATTCTTCCGTCCTCTATTCTCCTCCAAATTAGGTATCCATGGAGACAGGGCCGGCAGCCTGACAGCCCCACGGCCTAATCCTGATTTAGTGACCGTCCCTTTAACAGCCCACCCACCCGTCCACCCACCCCTGCGCTCCGGGCTGCCGCGGGCAGCAGGCTCCAGGCCGCGCGCACTCCACCGCGCCGACCCCTCCGCACGCCCTCCACCGGCAGGGACTCCCGGCTGGAGGGGTCAGGGTCGGGGAGGGGGCCGACATTTGCTAGGCGCCTGTGTGCCCAACACTCTGCAAAGGACCCTCTACGGAGGGGGCGCCTATATGCGAATCTGTGCAGACCAGGAGAGGGCTCCTTGAGTGGGGAAGTTTAAGAGGCTCTCTTTGAGAGCTGGAAGCTACAGGGGTCCCCCTTGCAGCCAGTTACCCCACGGGTGAAGGTAAACGCAGCTTCGTGCAACACCCTAACTCTGAGACAGGGGCTCTGCTTTTCCGGGCTAGAGAAGAAGAAATAAAGGGCGTGTGCGTTAGGGGCGCTGGGACCTTAGTTGCCTCGGTCTCCTGTCACTGCCCCGACATGATGCTGGGGAATCTCCAGGCCAGTAACCCAGCCCCCACCCCTCCCACACACAGGGGCCGCTGGACAAAGACCTGACGGAGTGGGAGGGGCCTACGGGCCGGCCCTCGGGCTCCGGCCGAGGGTCCTTCTGGGACCTGAACCCGCAAATCCTGGCTCCCACCCCCCCAACCCCAGACCCTCCAGGGCCGGCTGCCCGCTGTCGCCAGCGCTTCGGCCCGAGAAGGGCTGGCGAGGCGAGTGCCCGGCAGTGGCCGAGCGGCGATCCCCCGACCCTGCCCGCTCCCGCCCCCCGGGAAGTGACCCCGGGCTCCCACACACCGTCCCGGGTCTCTTGTCGTCCTTGCCCTCCGACCTCCGCCTAGTTGAACCCCGCGCCCCGCGGCCCCCGCCCTCCCCGGCCCTCACACTGCCCCGCGGACAAAGCTCCGGACACCCCGACCGAACAGTCACCACCCCCTGACCCCGGCCAGCCCGCGCCCCGCGCCGGCCCCTGCGCCGGCCTGCGCCCCGTACCTCCGCATCCCGGCCGGGTCCTAGGTGAGCGTGCGCGGCCTGGGGGGGCGTCCAGCCCGGGGGCCGGGGCTGCGGCGCGGGCCGGGGGCGACTGGCCGGAGCTGGAGGGCAGTGGCGCTCACCATCCTGGAGCCGCTGCTGCTGCGGCCGCCGCGGCCGCGGGACTGGACAGTGGGGGTGGCCGGACAAGGGGCGGCCCCGCTCCCCCCGCAGGCAGGACCCCCACCCGCCTCCCCTCGCCCGCCCCCAGCGCCCTCCCTCGCGGCCCGTCCTCCCCACCCCCTCCCCGCTCCTCCCCCCGGGCCCCGCCCCCGGCCCCCGCCCCGCCCCAGCCCCTCCGCCCCTCCCCCGCCCCGCCCCGCCCCCACCTCCCCGGGCTCGCCCCGCCCCTCTCCCTCCCCAAGCTCTAAAATAAATTAGCCACTGAGGGGAAAAAAGAGCAAGTGACCCTTGGCGTGGACAGTGTCCTTGCGCACTCCCAGGCCGCCCGCCCCCGCCTTCCTGGCCGTCGGAGCGGGAAGTTGGGCCGGGGCGGGGGCCGGGCGGGCCGCAGGGGTGGGCGAGCGGCAAGGGCCGAGGCCGAGCTCGGCCGCCGAGCGTGTCCGCTGGGTGTGAGCGGCTTCCTGGGGCGAAGGGCGCCGGGCAAGGCGGCCGGCCCGGGCCCGCCCCGTCCTCTGTCCCTGCGAGCCCCCTCTCCCAGACCTGCCTCAGCCCGGGGGCTCAGGCCTTGTGGCCTCGCGCTCACTTCCAGGCCCAGGTGAGCCGAGCACCTACTGCGTGCCGGGTGCCGAGGGCAGGACGCACCGCCAGGCCAGCGCTCGGTTCCGCGCGCGCCGCCAAGGGCGGGAGGCGGGAGAGCCGGTGCGGGGGGCGGGGGTGTAGGGGGTGTGACTTCCACACGTCTTACCCGGGAGGCCGGTTCACCGGGCCCAGCTGGATGAATGGCTGAAGGAGGGCGCGTCCCAGCCCTCTAGGCTTATTGATGGCCAAAGGCATTCACTGTTGGCTTCCTTCAACAGACAAACACTGAGCGCCTACTTTGTCCAGCTATTGGTTGGGCTCTGGGACACGGAGAGTCCGGAGGCCTCTCTGCCCTGGTGGAGCTCCCAGTCTAGGGTGGTCGCAATCCTGCCAGGCACACACCTCAACGCTTCAGAGGTAATAAAGGCCAGGAGCCCCCATCGCCCAAGGAGGCCCTGGGAGCGGAGGCTTCGCTTATGGTGGAGCGTCCAGATAGGAGTCTGGAGGAAACACTGAGTTTCCAGAGGGTCCCAAAACCATCAGTGTTCCCATCCGCGCGCAGTGCTTAAGGACCCTCTCTTCTGAGGTGTTTTCATTTTCCTTTAGGGCGGCTGCTCAGCCCTAGCTTCTTTAGAGCAGGAGTAGCCCTGTGACCTTCCTGCAAAACAAGGCTCTGTCCTCTGCTTTTTGTAGAACTCTAAACACTACCCTTCCCTTCCTCTAATGATCATTTCTCTAGAGTCTCTGGGGTCCCACAGGCAGGGGGCACCCCTGTAGGTGTCCCTCAGGGAAAGGGAAAGAGGCCCTCAACAATTGCCCCCACCCTCCACTCCCCCTGCAACCCCAGCCCACATATGGAAGCAAGACCAGCACCCAGGAAGTTTCTGGACCTTGCCAGGATCAGTCTTTTCCAGACCCAGAAGTCTTTATTCCTATTTATTCCACACCCTGGCACAGGGCAGTATGTGCTGAAACCCAGAGTGCCAGGGCAGCCCTTGGCTTCAGAATCAGAATCAGAAAGTCAGGACAAGAGCCACCATCCTAGCAGAGCAGAACGCCTGGAAGGAGGGATGACCCCATGGCAACAGAACTACTAGAATACAGTATTTCTTTACTGATGGGACATCTCAGGCCCAGAGAGGAGAAGTGACATGCTTGGGCTCACACAGCAAAGTTGGATCGAGAATCCACCATACCCTTTCCATCCCATCTGTCAGGCTCCCCAAGAGCCAGACACAGAAATTCAGAGAGAAGCCAATGTTCACATGAGCAGAGGGACCTCAGCCAGCAGGATTAGTGCCAGAGTGCCAAGCCTGGCATTGCTACTGGGAGTCCTTGGGGGCCATGACAGGAGTGGACTTGACTGAGGGGACTAGCTTAGAGAAAGGAGTTGCTAATATGCTTGCCTGGAGCAGAAGTTCAGTTCTTTGGGAAGGAGGAGGCAAAAGCTGAGTAAGGCCTTGCTTACAGGGCAGTAGGATGGCTTGGCCTGCTACAGAGGCCTCTGCTGGGCTCCACCAGGCGAGGCTGGCATCATGGCAGTACTGAATTGAATTGTTACTGCTGGACAAGCTTCCATAAAGAGGTTTAGTTAGTGGGTAGGGATGAGGCCCCAACGCTCAGCCAATGAATCCCCCCCTCCTCGCTGAGCTCATTGAGTCCTGTTAATATATCATCCAACCTCCTGAGCTGACAAGCAGTCCTGGCAAATGGTCCTTCATCATATCTCTCCTTCTGGTCCTTTTGGGCAGGGTCCTAGGGGTCTAATCTCTGAGGACTCTGGGCTGACCCCTTTCTTCTGCAAAGGATCTGTGCCCTGAGAACCCCTGCTGAGGTCATTGTGGTTCATTGGGGCAAGTCAAGTGCCTGGCAATGGATTGGATAATAATAGTGGTGATGATTGCACAATGTGTGGCTTCCACCGAGGGTTTCCATTCTTTTCCAGCCCTTTGGCTTGTAGCACATCCAAGGTGGAGAACTGTGCTCCCTCCCAACCCCAGGAGGCGGGGGCTATGCTCAGCTGTGAAGCTGAATGTGAGCATCAGCCTATGGTTGTCGCCTGCGGTCAGGGTGTGAGTATGCATGGGTAGGGATGTGTGTGAGTGTGTGACCATATTGGCCCACAGTCTTGCAACCAGGCCTTTCCAGAACCAAGCAGAAGAGCATCTTGGCCCCAGGGAGAATCAGCTTTAAGGGTTTTGGAGGGGTGGAGGAGAGTTGAGGGGGACAGTAGAAGCCAGTGAGAGGGAGGAAGGGAGGAAAGAAAAGGCCCTGGGGAAAGGATGGGGTGGGGGAGGAAGAGAGAGAGAAATGGGAGAGAGGAAGAGGAAAGGGCGGGGAGACCTCTCTTTGTGGTCCCCTGGCTGGCCACTCAGGAGTCTTTATGGGCAGGAAAGGAAGGAAATGTGTCTGGCTGGGGCACTGGGGTGTGTGCCCAGAGGATGCCCCACCCAGGTGGCTGCTGCCTGCCCTGGCTGAGGCTCAGCTGCAACCCCTGCACACGGAAGCACTGGCCTTATCGTTCTGGCTATTTGACCTCCAAGGCCCATTTGCCAGTGTCTCCCCTATGATGAGCCTCCACCCTTGCTGTTTGTGAGTGTGAAGCAATCCTGACTTCCCCCTAAGCTGCAGGCTGTGTCTGGGCCAGTTCTCACTAAAGCACACAGGCGCACAGCCAGCCTAGGTGCCTCTGTGGGAATCCTCCATCCTCTGGGCAGCCCTGCCTCTGTGTCAAGCCACTCGAGACTTGCAGGAGAAACTGGAGCACTTCATCTCCAGGGGCCCAACACTGGAAGACCCTGGCACCCCTCTTCCAAAATCCTCACCCTACACTGGGCCCGGTTGTTGGTTTGTAAATAGAAGTTTACCCATCCTACCCCATCCTGCAGCCCAGCCTTTTGACCAGCATCCCAAATTGATTCTACCATGTACCTTATAGTCCTGCAGAACCTCTCCCTAAACTCCCACATTATTTTAATATCTCAGAGTTTCTGTGCCTAGAATCTCATTTCCATACTCTGCCTAATGAACTCCTATTCATCCTTCAAAATCCAGATCAGATGTGCCTTCCTAGCTGCTAGCCCTAGCTATCCCCTGCCCACTACAGAGCTTGTAGCTCCACACTAGAACTTTTCTAATCCTCTTCCCCACTAGGTTACAGGGGTTGAAGCTAGAACCCTGCTTTATAGATCCCACTCCACCATGTCCAAAGCCAGAAGATTCCACTCAATCCTCCAAGACTCCCTCTCTAACATGCCAGCCTCCCTGGAACCTCACTGGGATTGTCCCCTCTCTCAAAGTGACCGAATGATGGGCAGAATGGGGAACTGGAAATCCAAGTCGCCTGTCCAAAAGGCTCCCCACCCCCACTCTGCCCTCTCTGGGGCTGGGCGGGACAAGAGATTCCCAACACATCTGGTTGTACTTAAACCATCCAGCAGCAGGCTGGACTGCCTGCTTTTCTCCCCTCAGCCCTGGCCTCCCGCCCTCTCCTCCAGGACACCTTTCCTGGCTGGCCCAGCCTCTGCAGCCACTCTGAGCTTCTGCCTTTCTCCCAGAACTTAGTGCCTGGGGGAGGTAGTGTGCTCAGCAAGGTAATGGTCCTGGATGGATGCCCTCACTCCACACAGGTAGGGGAGCTCATCAAGGGCTCACCTTGGCTCCCTGGGCTGCCTCCAGGCCTTGAGGTGTGTAGCTGGCAGGGGACCAGCTCTTGCCCCTTTCACACCTAGGTTCATACAGATCCAGGTAGACAACCATTCCTGTGGCCACTTTTACTATCAGACATTTTCCCTAAGTCACTATGAAATATTAAAGAACTAAAGGGAACAGCCAGGCGTGGTGGTACTTGCTGCATTTGCAAGAGTTTAGGATCAGGATCAGCCTGAGCAACATGGTGAGATTCAGTCTCAAAAGACAGAGAGAGAGAAGGGGGGGGGGCAGAGACAGGAGGAGGAGGAGGAGAGGGGAAATAAATGCAGAAAATGTAGCAAGTATATAAAGATGCAGACTACAGAGAATATGTGGACCTACCATAACTGGCCCCACCAGAGGTCCAGACTCAAACGTTCATTCTTTCATTCAACAGCGTGTACTGATGCCTAAGTGTACTAAGTTCTGGGAAGAGAGACTCGAGTAAGACCTCAGTGCTTCCTAGAGAAACTCAGGCAGCAGAGGAGACAAG
The DNA here is from genome assembly GCA_007922755.1 of Pedetes capensis. NCBI lineage: Eukaryota > Metazoa > Chordata > Mammalia > Rodentia > Pedetidae > Pedetes > Pedetes capensis. Next base: position 31,733 of record VMDO01016997.1, on the reverse strand, counting down.
ACCGTTCAGCAAACAAATGCTAGATGCTGTGATGCACACGAGTGGGGAGGCCGTGGGATCAGTGGTTAAGGTCTCAGCCCACAGACCACAGCCTGGATCCTCACTTTCCTGCTGCTGTCCCTGGAGGGGCCACTTACCCTCCTGAAGCCTGACATCTCACCTGAAAAAGCAGATGGTGTGGTCTCACAGGATGGTGGTGGGATTCAAATAAGATAATGTGGGCAAGCACTTTGTAAAGTGCTAAATGAGCTGTTGCTGGTATTGTTACCTTCAGAGGTTGCCTGTCTGACATTCATTTTTGCAATGCTTCAACAGCTGTCTCTGCCTGTCCTCAGGGACAGGAGCCATGTTGGAGAAACTTCTGTGAGGGATACCAGGCCAGAACAGCAAGCTAGTGCGCGCGCGCGCGCGCGCGCGCGCGCGCGCACACACACACACACACACACACACACACACACACACACACACCCCTAGGTTCAATCCCCAGCATTGCCAAAAACAAAATCAGAAAATATAGATAAGCACAAAACCAAATCAAACAAACAACAATAAAAACAAAAACCTTTAATTCTACTGCCCAGAGAAGTATCCAACTGGTAATTTTTTGGAATCTACCAGACTCCAAAAATGTATACATATTTTGAGAAGGAAATGTTCCATTTTGCTATTTTAAGGATGTGTTCTTTTTTTTTTTTTTTTCCTGTATTTGGGGTTGAACCCAGGGCCTTGCACTTGCATGTTTTGCAAGTGCTGTACCACTGAGCTGCACCTCCAGCCCATGTTTTTGCTTTTTGAGACAGGGTTTCCCTAAATTACACAGACTGCCTCTGGTCTCGAGCTTGCGATCCTCCTTCCTCTGCCTCCCCAGTCACTGGGATTACAGGCGTGTGCCACTGTGCCCAGCAATGTGTTCATTCTTATAATTTGATTCATTTGATTAACACCATCTTTTAAGCAAATGTCAAATTGCACATTACTACTCTAATTCAATTCAGCTTTGAAAAGTAATACATACACAGATAACATTGCTTAAAATGTGTATACATTTTTGGCATCCCATTTTATATAGAGAGAGCCCTCTGTGCGCTTTATTTTGCTGACTGCCAGTCTCAGTAGGCAATATTTTGAGCGTCTCTTCCTGCCTATAACACATTTATACGACATAATTGTTGATGACAGCTTAATATTCCATCACGGAGATATGTAAGAGTTAATTTAACAAGTTTCCTTTGTTGTTGATATTTCTTCCGAGAAATAGAACTTGATGAACAGACTTGTAAGGGCCACCCTTGGGCACACATCTAGTGACTGCCTCCGATGAAGTCCTGGAAGCAGAGGCTCAGAAGGCCTCTTAGCGGCGAGGAGCCCCTGGCCGGCTGGCCGGCTCCTCCAGGCAGCCCTCTGGACTGGCCTCAGGGGCGTAGGAGGTCTTCCAGGGCACGAAGATGAGATATTCGCCCTAGAAGCCCCCAGAGGTACCTGAGAGGCGGCGCTGCGAGGGCTGGGCATTGCTAGCGGCCATCGGACTCCCGCCGCCTCGGGAATCCCGCCAATGAAGGCGGCTGGTGGCTTCCTGAATCTGCTCCACCCCGCCCAGCGTCAGCCGCTCGGGTTCCGCATATGGAAAGCTAGACACACATGGGGGCCGACGTTCGTCCACCCCGCGGGACACGGGCAGTCCTGCCCCCTCTCTAGGTACCATCCCTACGCTAGTTCGGCCACGGCGAACTAACCCACGGATCTCAAAGGCCAAACTGCAGTGACCGCGACCTGCGCGCACGGGCTTTGGAGCCGGACGTCCCACGCTCAGGCCCCCGCTGCCCTCCACCTGAGAGCTTACGGCCTCCGCCTGAAATGGGTTGATGGCCACCTGCTCCCCCCCACCTTCTCACTGGTCCACCAGCGGCTGATTCGTCAAGGTCCCTGAACGCGACCCACGCTTAACCCGCACCCAGCATTAACCCGACCTGAGCCGCAGTCCTCTTTCACGCTCAGTGCAGCTTTTCGCCCCTGGACATTTGCCCAACAACTGGTCACCTCTGGGAGCGAAGGGGGTCCCTTAGCATCCCTGAGGAAGCACCCATCCCCTGCAGGTTTCCATATCCCCTCCTATTTGCCATAGAGCAGTAAATCTATAAACCAGTAAAGGCTTTGGGGGGCAAATAAAAGTTGAAATATAGGAAAACTGTGAGGTTATGCGTCCTTATTTTTGCTTGAGAAATGCAGGCATTACCAATGCAGCCAGAATTTGCTAGGAACCACGTGCGACGTAAGATTCCAGGTTCTCCAGAACGCACTGGAAGATGAGGGCAAAAACACAACAGTGAACAATGTAGGTCTCCTATAAATATTTTTGAGCTATTTACAACAAAGCTCCACCTAGCCTCCTCCCACTCTCCCTCACACACTTCTGCCCTTCCTCTTACTCAGCTCCTCCTCAATCCTGTTCCTATACATCCCTGAGGCAAAACCCTCTACAGGGAGTTCCAGAAAACTCTCCTTGAAATGGCTTGCACATTAAGGAAAATGTGATCCTATTTCAGCCCATTTCAATGTTACTGATGTTAAGAAGCACTGCTACTTTGTGTACCATTAGACAGAAAAACCTTGCCAATTAAACTGATGGTGATTATTGATTTTAGGTGCCCATCCAGTTGGGTTCCACTCAAAGCAACCCTATGTACAACAGACAAAACACTCCCCAACTCTGTGCCATGCCTGGCATTATGTCAGTGCTTCTCTGCTATTCATAGGATTTTCAATGGCTGATTGTTTCAGGAGTGTGTTGCCAGGTCCTTCTCCCAAGCCTACAGCACCTGGTGTTCCCAAGCAGTCTCCCATCCAAGGATTAACCAGCTGAACCCTGCTTCGCATCCAAGATCAGGCAGGATTGGATGCTAGGGTGCTATGGCTGCAGACTATCCAAACTGTAACAGTCACAAAATATACAGTTCCAAGCATCCTGTGTGCACCCAACAATTCTTTCTAGATACCTCCTTTTTATAATTGCATTTATAAATGTCGTTGGGGTACAGAGTAATAAGTCATTTGCCATATCCATTATGCAACTATTAAATCAGTTTTGTTTACACATTCATCATCTTACTTACATATTTTACAGGACAGTAAGATACTTCCTTTTAAAAACAAAAAAACCTTCCCCAGAGGCATCTAGATTTTCCTTTTTATATCCTTGTGTTAGTTAGGATTAGGTTTGGTTGCATATGTTAGCTAAACTCAGAGTGATTTAAACAACATTGAAGTTTATTCTTTCTCACATAAAAGAAGTCTGTGGAGGCAGGCAGTGCTGATATGGGGACTCCATAGTATCAGTGATGCCAGGGACTCTGGTATTACCAGATTTTATGCTCAAATTTAGCTCACATTTCAAAACAGCTGCTGGAGTTCCAGCCATCAGATCCATGTGGTAGACCAATGTGAGCAAAAATGGAAAGACTAAAGGTTGCTCCTTTGCAGAGTCAGCTCCCTTAACCAACCTTCTCAGATGTCTTACAGAACATTTCCATGTACATGTCATTGATCAGAACTTGGTCATGTGGCCAGACCTAACTGTAAGAAGTAACAGAAACATTTTTGTTAGGCAATGGCTCAGCTTAAATAAAATTTGATTATTTAAGGAAAAAGAGAAGAAAATGCACATTAGGTGGCTATAAGCCACATTCTCCACTATCCTCAAGCTTACATGAATCCCTGGCTGGAGGGACAGGATTACCAGGCCTGATGGAGGCATCAAGATTTTCTCCTGAGTTGGACACAGGTTTCATGGCTTGAGGAGGGATCCTTGAACAAAGTCTCAATTCTGTCAACGAGGAAGAAGCAGGCAAAGCAGTCCCTGGGGGTTCCTTACCAATCCCCCTTGCCTTCCTTTTTTTGCTAGAAACCTGGTTCTCGCTCTGGACCCGGGGTGCCTTCTTCTTCAGGGAGTGTGAGCCCCACTCCCACCCAAGGGTCAGACTGAATTAATCTGAGGTACCCCTGGGAACTCCAGTCCCTCTGCCAGTGTTTGCTTTCCAAAGGGACATGTGGCGTGATTTTGGCTATGAGGGGGTATTCTTTGGGGGACCTCCAGAAGGACTTCCTAGAAGCCAGAAGAGAAACTGCTTTTCTTGACCTCTGAATGTGGTTGTCTGTGTGTGATGTCTAAATCTGTAGTATCTACCTTGTGACTCTCAAAGATGTCAGGGGACAAAGACAAAAACCAAAATGAAAAGGATGGCAGAGAAAAGAGAAAGAAATGTGATGGAATATTCATAGAAATGAATCCTAATCAGAAATAAAAATGAACTTTTGATATGCACAGTAAAATAGGTGGATCACAAAACCAGTATCTAAACCCAAAAAGCCAGACATAAGAGTACAATCCCACACGATGCCATTCATAGGAAGGTCTAGAACATGTGAAGCTGATCTAAAGTGATAGAAATGATATCAGCAGTTAACCTGTGGCAGGAGTGAGGGAGGGATTGACTGCCTATGGACCTGGGGAACTTTGTGACATAATGTCAACATTTTGCATCTTGATCAGAATGTGTACCAGGTACACATTTATCAAAACTCATCAGACTGCCGATTCTAAATCTGTACATTCTACTCCATATAAATTATATTTCAATAAGGTCAATGGAGAGAGAGAGAACAAGGAAGAAAAATCAAGGAAGGGAGGAACTTAGGTCTGTGATCACACTGTTGAACCACTGAACTAACCAATAGCCACCCCTTAGGACTCCTTGTTTTGTGACATAATAAATACTATAAAGTGTACATTAAAAATTTCCAAAAAAAAAAAAAAAAAAAAAAAAATCCTCCTGCCTCAGTTCCAAAGGGCTGCAATTCCAGGTGTATGCCACCATGCTTGGACTAATGATGCATCTTTTTTTACCCTTTCTCCTTTTTCTTTATTAAATGATTCTATTTTACTAAGTATTTCCAACTTCTTTTCTTTTCAAGGGCTAATAAATACTATATGCCAAGTATAAAACAAATACATACATACATACATACATACATACATACATACTACGTACTCCAGTTTTAAGTTGGTTCTTCCATAACTGGAAGCCCAGAGCACCCTGAAGAACAAAACCCTTTAAATCTTTTATGTCAAAAGGGAGGTGAGGCAGCCAGAAACAGGGCACAGATCCAGCCCAGGCCACTGTGGGATTCAAAGAAGAGCTGAGAAGGGCAAGAGCCTTTGAAGTTCCTCTTGGTCTGATAAGGTCTGCTGCTCACCACCCCCGCTCCCATCATGCCCAGGACAGCTGGGGACATTTACTCCCAGGTCCTCCATCTTCCCTACTCTGTCTATGAAGTGGAAACCTCAGTGACCAGAGGATCTTCTCTCAGGCTCCTAGTGAGGGTTAAGAGAGAAAACACATGACAGATCTGGGCCCAGCGCCCGGCCCACAGTGAGGGTTCTAGGGGCTCCAATGTCACTCACCTGTCCCTGGGGGGGATGGCCTGGGTCTGAGGCAAGAAGGGGCAGGAGAGGAGGGAACAGAACCTAGAAACTCTCAGGGAGCAGATGGGGGGTTGAAAATGACAGATGACACCAAGGACTCAGGCCTAGGTGATGGTATGGCTGGAATTCTGGTAAAGATTCTGAGCAGTGTCTATTTTTATTACCAGGTAGACGCTGGTGACGGGAGAGAGACATGGCAGGAGGAGCAGAACTTGAGGGTACAAAGAGGAGCTTGAGTTGAGTTTCAGGTATCTGTGAGCAGGATGGAGTGGTAGACAAGGGCAGGGGCTCTGTCACCTCCCCGCTATGTGATTTGGCTTAAGTTATTATCACCTCTCTATGTAGCCCAAACTCTGGCTTGACCTCGTGATCCTCCTGCCTCTGCCTCCCAAGTGCTGGGACTACAGGCTTGCACCACAGCTGGAAAATGAGGATTAAAATACATACCTAATTAGGTTGCTATCGATGAAACTTAAAGTGCTTAGCACAGTGCCTGGCACACAAAAGGTGCTCATTTAATGGTGATAACATTTTTCTCATCCTTTGCACAGTGCCTCACCTGCCCAGGCAGGCAGCCCAGGCAGGCTGCCCAAGCACCACCCACTGGGGCGGGGAGGGGGGGCGGGGGGGTTCTGAGCTTCCTCCCACAGGATACATCCTGCAGAGGATTTCCTCTCCTTGCCCTTTTCTTTGACCCCTCCCTCCCTTCCTTCCAGTCTCTACTCTGCCCTACCTCTTCCAGGAAGCCTTCCTTGACTAATGTCTCCTATTCCCTGCCAAGCTCCCTGTGGTCTCCCTGTCCACCCTATCCACACACCCCAGATGGCTCACACCCCCTATACAGGAGTACCACAGTCTTTACCACTCCAGCTCAGCTAAGACCTACACCACAGGCTGCTTGTCTGGTAAGGGACAGCTGCCCGCTGGAGGAAGCCTGCAAAGGCAGGGAGTGGGGACTGAGGAGGAGGAGGCCACCTGCTAGAGTGGCAGCAGACAGGCCAGCTAAATCCTTGACCTATGATTTAAGAGGTCGGGCATAGTTCAATGGAGCACTCCAGGCTGAGTCCCAGCTCATTCACACAGGTCAGGGAGATGAGGGGCGGCTGGGGAGGGGAGGGGCTGTCTCCTCTTCCAGGAGGATCCCTCATCTTTATCCCTGGCCCTGTGGGACATAACCAAGCACCCTGAAAACCGGCAACCCCTATCCTCATCAGTGCAGAAGTAGGGCGGGGGTGTGGGGGTACGGGTAAGCACGGTAACTGGCAAAGGATCAGGGCTCAATAAAGCTCCTGTCTATTCCTTTGCTGAACCCTGAGGCGCGTCTCTGCTCAGTTTCCAGGGAGCCCCAGACTTGGCTCCTTCTCAGGAACTCTCCCTTAGAACTGGCCCTTCTAGTGTAGAGGCCCCTGGAACAGAAGGGCTGTCAGATGGAATCCCACGTGCAAAGCAGAGAGGATTGTCTGGCATGGCCAGAAAGACTAGTTAGGCCCCAGGAGAACCAAGCCTGAGTCTAACTCTCGCCTGCCTCCACCTACCCACGATCTTGCTGCAGGCCTCTGCCCAGGTTTCCCTGCACTGGCCCTGCTATGCAAAGGAGATGCAAACCAGGCCAAGATAGCCATCAGGATTGGCTGGCACAGGAGACTGTGCGACCCAATCCCGGACCAGGGAGCCAGGGCTCCCCGGCAGGGACTGGTCCCGCCCATAAATCAGCTCCGTCAGCGTTAATGGCTCCTGACTAATTGCCTGGACTTGGGCTCCAGGGCTCAGGTCGCCCACATTAAAATTCAATCAGGCCCAGCGCTGAGCTATTAAATATTCATTGGGAGAGCTTCCCGAAACTGGGCTGGGGGATGGGGATGGACTGGATTAGAGGGCCTACCAGAGCCCCAGCTCCAAGGCCTGTTTCTCCCCTGCACTCTCTCTTTCCTATCTGCTGTGGCCGCTTTCTCTCTGGAAACCTCTGTGCCATCTCTAGGGACCTCTGGGAGATCAAACTGCCCTGCAGAAGGAGTGTAGTAATATGTCACACCAAGGGGCTGCCTCAGCCCTCTGCCCTGCCTGCTGGCCATGTTTGGTCACCTTGCCTTAGAGACCTCTTGCCCAGTGCCCTCTTGGGCCCCTCCCAATGCTTGGGGATCCCACCAGGGAATGATCTGTGTTGGAAGGGAGGCGGGGGCTCCCAACAGTCTTCTCCTCTCCTCTTCTCCTAGCAATGTAATCCATGCTCACTCCTGGGCCCCTGGCCTGATGCTGAGCAGGCTGCCTGGAAGTTCTTGAGGAGGTGCCAAGAGGTACCTGGGCTGGGCCCTAGGAGACCGAGGGGGTGTTGGGGACTGAAGCAAAAAGCACACTCCCACATGTAGATACACTATAGTCAGAGAACTATGAAGAGGGTTCAGTAGGTGCCACCACAGCCATGACCCAAACCCTGGGTGAGCCACAAAGGACCTGGAGTTTTTCTAGCCCTCTGTGGTATATTGAGATTCCTCTTCACATGGTTCCAGTTCCTGGGCAAGGCCAGGAGGTTTTAGGGCTAGGGGAGAAGAAAGCCCCAGGATATGCTAGGAGAGACCCATTCCCCCCCCCCCCCCGCTGTGTCTGCAGGGACTCTGAGATCAAACCACCTGCTCACAGGACTCTTCTCATACCTTTGGACTGTTCCCTGCTCCTGGGGCCTGAGAGTTAGCTCAAGAAATTAATGTTGTGGGGTACAAGGGAGACTCAAACTGCCAGACCCACAGAGCACCCCATAGACACTCCACCCGATGGATGGAGGCTGAGGGTACCAGCCTGTACAAGGCCAGAGCAGCTCAGGGCTCCAAGAGGGGTGTAAAGTTCAGGGAATGCTGCTTGGAGGAATTGGAAGGGACTTCTTGTTCTGTTGGCTCTGACGGCATCAACCCTTGAGCCAGCAGGAAGCCTAGGATTCTTGCCTGCGAATCCCTATTCCCCCAGGACTTTGGTGCTCTTCTGGAAGGAAATGGGGCCCAAGAAGCACCCTCTGTCCAGGAAGCAGGCAGGACCCAGAGCTGGGTACAGAACATAATGTGTCTGGCAGCCATTAGGAAGGGAGCTGGGGCTGGAGGGGCCTCGGACTTCAACAGAGCAGGAATGACCCCAGCCAAGTGTCTGATTCCAAAGCTAAACGGCACAGGCAATCCAGTATTCCAAGCTCAGCCCACGTGTGGTTCCCATTAGGGCTGGCTGGGGTCTTCCTGAAGGCCAGGCTGGATTCCTGAGCCCCTCCCCCAGGGGGCCCCCTCCCTCTTCAGGCTGTTTGGAATGTCTTACTCAGTCCCAGGGGTGGACTGCCAGCACCCAACCTTGGAGATTTGCAGGGACATCCCCTTTGAAATAGGCTTCCCAGCTTCCTAGATGACTCTCCCCCCACCCCAAACCTTTAAAGGGGACAAAGGAAAGGGATAGCAGTCCTTAAACTTTTAACACTGCAGGGCTGGAGGGCTAATCCCTGAGGACCCCTACCCTGGGCCTGGGGAGTCTTCCCTTCTCTCCAGGTCAGCTGCTTTTATTCAGGCCATAGCCCCTCTGGCCTGGATAACTGCAACTGCCCCCATTGACCTTTAGGCTTCCAGGCGTTCCTCCACAGTTTGCATCCTAAAACCCTAAAACCAGGGCCTGCTGTTCTGATCTTTTCCCTCCTCACAATGCTGCCAATAGCTTTCCAGGAGCTCGGCAGCCATGGGCCCAACCTGGTCCCCAGATATATTTGGTTCATGGTATTTTCAGCACTTATAGTATTTTAACATTTTAAAAAATAGTTATTAACATTTGAAAACCAAGAAGCAACACGTAAAAATCTACATTTCTAATTTTTGTTGAAAATATCTGGCAACACTAAGTGGCATTTCTGCCTAGCAACAACTGGCAGCAGCTGTGGGCCTCAGAAGGGATCCCTAAGGCTTATCTGTGTACCACAGTCTCCCCCTGTCCCTACTGCCTCCCAGGTCTGATGCCCAAAGAAATGGATAACTTTGCTTTTCTTTCTTTTTCTTTCTTTCTCTCCCCCCCCCTCTTTCTTTCTTTTTCTTTTCTCCTCCTCTTCCACCTCCTCCTCCTCCTCCTTTACCTCCTCCCTTTTTTTTTTTTTTGCTAGCTGCAGATCAAATCCAGGGCCTCACATACACTAGGCAAGCACTCTACCACTGAGCTACACGTCTGAATAGGTCTTCCATCACAGAGGCTGACATTGATCTTTTTTTTTTTTTTATCTTACTTCCCATCAGCTTCACTCCTGTCTATTTCTGTTTCTTCTTGCACAGATACTTCAGTTTGGTATATTAAACTCCTGTCTAAATCCCTTGGCCTGTTGTATGTGTCACTTTTGCCTCCCACTTATATATCTGTCTCCTTTTTATCCTGTCTGCAGCGCTTGGTATTCCCAGGTGGTCTGCCATCCAATGACTAACCAGGCCCAACCCTGCTTAGCTCCAAGAAAGCTGGGATTACAGGTGTGGGCCACCACGGGCAGACCTGCAATAGCGTTACTGAGAAAAATGAGGTGTTGTCCCAAAATCAGATCCCAGTTCCTGGGCAAAAAGGACATTTACATCTTTAGGTGACCTCAGATCGTGGCTTTGTGGACTAGGGCAGTAGGATACTCTCCTCTACCCTGTGAGTATTCCACTGAGCAGAATTTCAAAAGGAAGAAAAGGAGCATAGGGTTTGGTGGCAGCTCAGTGACACAGTGCTTGCCTAGCCTGTGCAAGGTCCTAAATTCACAAAACACCAGGAGTCAGGGTGCTGGCCAAAAAAAGTAGGGTTGATTGGTTTGTTTGAGATAGCCTTACTATGTAGCCCAGGCTGGCCTTGAACTTGCAAGTCTCCTGCCCTCAGAGAGCTGGGATTGCAGGTGTGGGCCACCACAGCCAGTCTGCAATAGTGTTCTTGAGAAAAATGAGGCAGATTATGTAAAACCCTGATGGGCTCTAGAGGAGATTCCCAAACATTCACTGACATATCCCCAGCACTGTCATCAAACCCCACCTTTACTCCGGAAGCTGATGGTGCAGACACCCAGAAGAGGGCCTTGACACCAGCCTCCGCTTCCTGGCCCACACTCCCTCTCTCCAGGGAGTCTCTGCTTCCTCAGGGTTCCCAGCTCTGACATAGCACCTTACCCCTGCCATCAATCCCCTTGTCTCAGGGCCTTCCCAAGGCTATGACAGCCTCCATGCCCCGGAGACCAGCAAGTTATTGCTTCTCAGACAGCCATCAAATCCTCAGGACACACCCAAGAAGCAGGTGCCGGCTGCCCACTTTGAAGACAGGGTTGGCGTTCTGAGCAGCGCTCTCCGTCGCCAGCCAGCAGACGGGCCAGCCCGCTCAGCCTCAAGAACCAGGTTCTGTCTTCTCCCACCCGCTGGCTCTAGCAGTTGGGGCTCCCGGCTTCGCCACTCCCTCCTCTTCCAAACACACCCACCGGGCGCCAGCGGCTTCCCAGATCCCAGAGTCCACACCCCCACTGTGCGCGGCGCGCGTCATTGCCGGGAGCTGCTAAGGGACAGCTCAGGGATCCTCCCCGGGTCTGGCTCCGCTAGGGTCTGAGCCAGAACAAAGGGGTGCTTGGGCCGCCGCCCGGAGCTGGAGAGTTTGCGAGGTGCTCTCAGTCCGCCCCGCCAGCGCCCCGCGTTGGCTGAGTGGCCCGGGTGCGCGGCTGAAGGGGCACTCAGGGCGCCGGGCCGCGGCTGGCGCGCGCTGTTGCCCCTGCCCGGCCGTGGGGGAAGAGGTGGCGGAGGGAGCAGATGGCAGCAATTACCGCTAGGGCCCGCCCCGCGCCCGCAGCCCGGGCCGGAACAGCGGCTTCGCTGCCTCGCTGGCCCGAGGGCGGTGGCCTCGTGGGCCCTCAAGCGGACCGGGCGGGGGCGCGAGCGTCCCAGCTTCTAGGAGAAAGGGCAGGAGTGCCAGGTGGAGTCAGGGCCTGGCAGAGTACCTTTGGAAAGGCCACACACAGCCCCGCCCCCAGCTGTTTCAGGCCAGTGTCCCAACAAGCCCTGGGCCTGCAGTTTTTCAAAGCTCCCAGGATTTATTTTCAGGTTGAGCCAGTAGCCTAGGCTGAGGAGAAGGGAGCTGTATGGGTTGTGAAGATTTTGACCTAATCAAGGAAGGACAAGGTGAATGGGGTCCAAAATCTAAGCCGTGGGTCTTGGCAGGTGCCAACTTGTCCTGGAAGAAGACAGGAAGCACCTTGTCTCACACAGGCCCAGAATGACCAGCCTGGACTGTCCATGGTTTAGGGCTGCAGACTGTAGAGAGAGGGGGAGCAAATGGCTGAGGTTGGCCCTTGTGGGTCAGGGTCAGGGTCAAAGAGGACTAGAGGACTCTTCCTGACCCAGGATAGAAACAACTGCATCAATGTGGCTCCCTGATCCTTTCTCCCTTCCTGAATTCCTTTCCCATCTTACCCAGAATCTTGTCCCTATGTCTCCAAGATAGATCTTGGATCAGCCCCTGCCTGCCATCCCCCAATTATCGAAACCCTCATCACTTCCTTGCACAAATGCAAAGGCTCCTGGTTGATGTCCCAGCTCACCAATAATCAATTCACAGGGCAACCACAGAGACCTTTTAAAACACAAATCAGCAAAATAAAAACAAAGACCGTATCCTTCCCTGCTTAACAACTCCCATGGCTTCCCATAGAAGAAAGCCCAACTTCTTCCCCAGGTCCCTTCTGGCACTGACCTCTCCCCCTGCCCTCTTCCCTCTGCCTCCACACTGCACACTGGCTGTCTTCCTGTTTCTTGAACTTGACAGGCTTTCCCTCACCTCTGGTCTTGGCCTTGCTGGCCCCTTTCCCTGCTCTGCTTTACCCAGCTCCTTCATAGGATTGTCACCTTCCCATAGTTCTATGGCATGAAAGCAGCCCCATGTGCCCAATCCACTATGTCACTTAGCCTTTTATATTTCCTCCACAGGACCCACATTCTGTAAGTATCTTTCTTATTGACTTGGTTTGTGGTCTGCTTCCCTTGCCAGAATGTCAGCTTCATGAGCTTAGGAGCTTGTCTTGCTTGTTTTCTGCTAGTATGATACCTGGAACAAACCTTGAAAGTGCTCCATACATGTGCTACACATTTAAGGAATAAAGGAACGAACTGTATGTTGCTCCATTTGGTCACTTCCAAGAGGGCTTCACACCGAGAGGGACAGTTGCAAACAACTGTATCCAACTGTGTTCACCCAAGTGCCTTGCACACATGGGCAGGCCTGTGGTTTAGTAGAACAATAATCTTAGAGGTCTACGCTTGTTGAGTGCTTACCACGAGCTGGGCATTATTCTAAGCAATTTAGATGGCTTAACTAATTTTATTTGTACAACTCTCTGGGAAGTTGACACTAGTCCTCTGTTTACAAGCAGACACACCATGCTTACATAGACCCACTCCATAACATACACTAGGGTGTGTGGTCATTCAGCAGACACAAACATGGGTCTCAAGCCCTGGATTCACTAGTCACTGCTGTGTAACAGGTATGTTGTTAGGTGCTGTTGAGTCGGGTCTGACTCATAGCAACCCTCTTTCTGTACAACAGAATGAAGCACTACTCGACACTGCTATGCACACGATCTTTTTTTGTTTGAGCCCATTGTTGCAGGCATTGTGTTTCTTCTCATTTTTGAGTCAGCCACATCAGCAAATACTGGTCCCAGGGGCTTTACTCCATTCCCATCACTAAGATCAATTCTACTTTGAGGAGGCAATTCTTCCCTAGTTGTCTTTTTAGTGTCTTCCAACCTACAGGGCTCATTTTTCCGGCACTATATTTGACAGTGCTTCTCTGCTATTCTTAGGGTTTTCAATTTGACAGTGCTTCTCTGCTATTCTTAGGGTTTTCAATGGCTGTTTAGGGAGTGGGCTGCCAGGTCCTTCTCCCCCGTCTTCGTCTGGAAGCTCAGCTGAAACCTGTCCACCATGGGTAGCCCTGCTGGTATCTGAAATACCGGTGGCATAGCTTTCAGCATCACAGCAACACAGAAGCCCCCATACCATGACAAGCTGACAGACACATGGGGATGTAACAGTATATGGGTGGGTAAATACACCTAAAGGTGAGCCTGGGGTAGTTAATAACTACTGCAGGAGGGCAGGACACAACAGAACCAGCCAGGACAGCAGGGAAGGGTCACATAGTATAGTCATGGGTAAGGGGCAGTTTAGCCACAGTCATGCCCATATGGGTCCCCCCAGCACCCACAGTGGTGCAGAGAAAATGGCTTGGATCTGGGTCAGTTCTGCTGCCCACTAAAGAGGTGATCCTGAACCACCAAGAGGCCACATTAGCAAATCAATGGGGGAGGCATAGGTAACCTAACTCCCAGGGCCATCTTCAGGATTAAACCCCAAAATGGTCACAACAGTTCTTCATGAGCTGTTGAGGGCTTGCCCATGAGAAACTGGGCAAGGGCACAGGTTACCAGCTGGCCTTGGAGCTGCACTTTGGCCCTCTTGAGCCACAGTCACTGCTGTGTGGCCCTCCAGGGCAGGGGGCTGGGTCTCCCTGATCGTCATCTCCTCTGGGCTTGGCCTGGCATAGACCTCGCACTCCACAGATGTTTGTTGAGTGAATACCTGAGTGAAGGAAGGACTAGGGGGCAGCAAGAGGAGGAAGAGGATAGGAGTGAACGCAGCAGGGGCTAGAGCCACTGTCAGCCTCTGAGCCTCTCCTTTTTTCCTTCCTTCCTTTTCTTTCTTTCTTTCTCTCTTTCTTTCTTTCTTTCTTTTTTCCTTTCTTTCTTTCTTTTCTTTCCCCCCCAGTACAGGGGGATTGAACCCAGGGGGCTCACACATGCTAGGCAAATGCTCTACTACTGTGCTGTACCCTCAGTCCCTTTTTTATTTTTTATTTTGAGACAGGGTCTCAATAAGATACACAGGCTACCTCTGGCCTCAAACTTGTGATCCTCCTGCCTCTGCCTCCGAAGTCACTGGGATTTCTGGGAATGGTCTCACTGTGTAACCCAGGCTGTCCTCAAACTCACCATCCTCTCACCTCAGTCCCCCAAGATCTGGGATTGCAGATGTGGGCCACCATGTGTAGCCTGAGCCTCTGTTTCTTCAACTGTAATTGAGGGGGTGAGGCTTGGCCCATCTTTCTGTCTGGGCTCCAGTCTGGATCAGCTGAGATGGGTCAGGTCCATGAAAGCCGCTGTTCCTTGCAATCTGTGCAGGGACCCAGGCAGGTAGAGGGCGCTGAAGTGACCCATGTTCCCCTCCCCCACATCCCTGTCCCCCGGAATTTATAGATTCCTCATTGTCCTGCACAAAGGCCTTCTTGGGGAGGGGCAGGGTGGGCAAGGAGACTGGGGAATTAAAAAGTCAGAGGCTGAGTAACAGCCAGCCACACCCGAGGCCCCATAAATCTGCCAGGCCCCTGTCAGATGGACTCTCTGGCCCTCACTCAGTGGCCACTGGTGGGGCTGCGGCTGCTGGGTCCAGCTCACCCAGCTCAGCTCTGCCTCCCACTGGGGCAGGAGAACGGGGGGAGGGGTGGTTCTCCTAGCCTTATCCCTGGACCTTTGAAAATTGTTCTCCTATCTTGCTCCCATGTGTTCCCCGGGAATTCTCGTTCATTGCTCTTGGTTCTGAACAGGAAAATAAGCTTTCTGTGGGTATTTGGAATCCCTTGGTTGGAAGGTTGCAGAGGCCCAGACTCTGGGAAAGCAGCCTCCTCCCCCACTCTGGCCTCCGGTGGAGGGTGGGAAGCCAGAGTAGACTTGACAGATGGTGCCGTGTTAACAGATGACATGGAAAATAGAATTACTCAGCTGCTTGTCCCTCCACCTTCCTCACAGAAGGGGGTGGCCTTCAACTGGGAGACAACAATGAACTCCAGTGGGAGGGCCACAACGAGAAGGAACAAGAAGCCACAGAGTGGAGGGAACCCAGACAGACACAAGAGACCTGACTTGGACCCCACCTCTGCCACTCACTGCTGGGTAATCCGGAGCCGGCCCATCAACCTCTGGGCCTTCGCTTCCTCATGGATGAAATGGGTCCTCGAAAAACTCTGCCTTTCCTTTCTCACTGGCTTTTATGAAAATAATGTGGTTTTTTGTGTTTTAAGATAAAATGGACTTTAAATTTTGTGAAGGGGTAAACATTGAAGAGGTTATTTGTAAACTGTGCCAGCTCATTAGTTGTTCATAAAATTATATTTAAAGCTTTTTTTTTTCTTACAACAAAACAGAGTAGAAAACATCACAGGGCATCACAACGTTTTATAAAACTTTGCTTTTAGTTCTGTGTATGTGTCCTGGGTTCTGATGTGGATGTGTTATCGTGGATGATCAAAAATGTTGGAAATGTTCAGAGTAGAGGAAATTCTTCAGTTCCACCCTCAGAGGAGAATGGTGGATTGATGGAAAGCAGCACCATGAGATGGACCAAGCTAAACGGAAAGGGAGGTAAATCCCCAGGTGGGAGAGACCTGGCTGGGGGTGGCTCAGAGTAACTGAGGTTGGGTGGCGATGCATGGAGGGGCTTACTCAGGATTTTACTGACTGTCCTCTGAGTAGACAGTGAGGCTCTCTCTCTGCTTTATAAGATTCCTTGAGCCCGGATCCTGAGGACGCTGTACCTGAATGCCCGCAAGGTCTTCCCATGGCCTTAGCTGAGCATGGAAGGGGCTGGTCAGTGAGAGCCTTGAACTCCTGTGCCTGGAGCCCTGCCCCCCAGTCCATTGGGAGTACAGAAGGATTTGCTACAGGTACAATGTAATGGTGATCAGGACCCTCCTCCCTGAACTTCACCCATGACCCTTGTGCCTGCCTCTACTATAGGGACCATCATCCAGAGAGGGTGAGCTGACCAGAGCTGGCCCTAAATCAATCCCAGACTCTTCTGGCCAGTTCTGAGTTATGAGCTGCTGGCTTTGTAATGTAGATCATGGTTGGGGGATAGGGGGCATGACCTATGGCAGGTCAACATGGGACCCCCAGAAAGGGGCTGGAGCTGGGGTCAGAGGCCACCTCCTCCATTCTTTGCCCCACCCTGCTGGGTCCCAGCCCCTGCCTAGTACTTAAGCTGTGTTGGGCCCATTCTCCCTTGAATGCTGGCCCCAGCTGTAACTGTAGGCTGGAATTAGAGAGGCTCCCCCTGGGAAAAGATCCTGGAAGAAAAGAAAAGGATGAGGTGATAGTATATTTGATTCCCTAATAGTGACTTGTCCATGCTTCAAACCAGATTTGAATGTCTCCCAAGCTCCTTCTCTGTAGGTTTGCCACTGTGCTCTCCCCAAACCTCTCCCTGGCCTTTGCACTGAATTCTACATGTCAAGACTGTGTGCAGAATCCCAGGCCAAAATAGAGGGTCTGCAGATGAGGCGAGGACAAAGACTCACTCCTGAGCATGTGGCTATAAGGGGTTAAGAGAGAAGAGGTGAGAGGGACAGAGAGTTAGGCAGTGATTTGAGAAATGTCAGAATTTGGAGAAAAGGTGAAGTCAGACAGGCAGAAAGAGAAGTGTCCACAGAAGGCTTGGAGAGAGTGAGGTTGAGAAACTGGAATGGCAAGCATAGGTAAGCTCCTGTCACAGCCCAGCACCTAAGAGGTCAGAAGGAGGATAACGCATAACATGCCTTTACTTTTGACCCTAAGGCCACCATACGGAGACCGTGGAAGGCTCTGACTGAAATGAGCTTGTATCACCCAAGCTGCCATGCATTGTTTTAGCCACTGTCCAGCAGCCTCCACTGTCCCACCATCACTATCATCTCTGTAGCAGAGACCAGCACAGGGTGGCCAGCACCCAGCCTGGGAACTGGACAGGCCATGGGAAGGGTCTGGGTAAAGTCCTTCTTGAGGGGGCAAGCCTGGACTGGGCATTGATGCCAGTGAACACAAGAGAAAAGAAACTTCACAAACCAGGCAGGTGTGGTGGTGCACACCTGTAATCCTGGTGACTCAAGAGACAGAGGTAGGAGGATCAAAGGTTCAAGGCCAGAGGCAGCCTGCCTAATTTAGCAAGACCTTATCTCAAGATAAAATAGAAAAAAAGGTTGGAGGTGCAGCTCAATGGTAGAGCGCTTTGCAAAGTATGTGTGGGGCGCTGGGTTCAACCCCTAAGTACTGCAAAAATAAATAAATAAATAAATAAATAAATAAATAAATATTAACAAGAAGTTGGGGGTATGGCTCAGTGGTAGAGTGCTTGCAAATTATGTGCCAGGCCCTGGGTTTAACCCCCCAGTATTGGGGGGAAAAAACTCACAAACCTTCTAGGTAACCAGCCAGTTTGGCTAAACCTAATCCACAGAAAAAAACTCTCCTCCCCTTTGTTCTTTAGGCCAAAAATGGAACGCCATCACCTTTGTCCTGTGCACCTGCCCTGCCAAGCTCCAGCGCTGGCATCTGACTCTGGAACCCTGGGCTCTAACCTAGTTGGGTGAAGTGGGGATGCTCTCCCAATTCCTGCCCATGGCTGCCACCTGCTGACTGAGAGTGGTCTTGCAGAAACACGACCATTGTAGAGGCTAGCGGGGGAGTGGACTGAACCCACAGTAGCGGCTCTAGGTTTGGGGGAGTGAGAATTTGGAAAGCAAAATGTAAAATCCCCTTCCATCTAGCTTACTGTCATTGAAGCCTCTCAGCATAGCTTTAATTTTCCTCATCCCTCAACAGTCATTTCTGCATGTTGTCATTCCTCTTCCGGCAGAGGAGACTGACCGGGAAATTCACAGCTGCTGAATGGGCACCACTGGACTGGATGCAGGAGACACAGAGCTGGCCAAGATGAAGAAAACAGTCAAGAACAAGACCAATGATAGCTAGGTGAAAAGTGCAAGAATCAAAATACATGCCTGGCACAGAGTCGTAGTTTTCAATTATTTCAAGTAATAGGTCTTTCTTTCTTCTTTCTTTTTCTTTTCTTTTTTTTCCTTTCTTTCTTTCTTTCTTTCTTTCTTTCTTTCTTTTTTTTTTTTTTTTTTTTTTTTTTTTTTTTTTTTTTTGTAATGCTGGGGATCAGACCCCAGGGCCTCACATATACTTTGCAAGCACTCTACCACTGAGCTACACTCCCAGCCCCTTTTGAATTTTTTTATTTTGAGCCAAGTTCTCTCTAATTTACACAGGCTGTCTCTGGCCTCCTGCCTCCACCTCCAGAGTCACCAGGATTACAGGTGTGCACCACTGCGCTCGGCTTCAATTAATAGTTTTTGAATGGGCCAGGGGTGTAGCTAAGTGGTAAAACATGTGCTTAGCATTCCCTAGCGCTAGGTTGAATCTCCAGCACCAAAACAAAATAAACAAACAAATAACAAAAATGAATGAATTAGACATAGCATGAAAGAATGAACTGAAGGAATGATAGACTCTGTGGAGGAGAGGTTTGGAGAGGAAAAACAGGAAAAAGGCAGGAGAATCTTTCTGATTCTTCTTTTTTCCCATCGTTAGCTACCAAGTAATAATCATCTTGGTGGAAGATTCAAACATTATACAAGTTCAAAAAGTGAAACATGAAGGTCCCCTTTCACCCATCTCTCCTATTTGCGGCCTTTAAGTTAACTACATATTAATAACCATCATTCTATGCAGGGGCTACATATTAGAACCACATGGGGAGATTTTCAAATACCACTTGCCCAGGTTGTTGGAAAACCAATACCTCAGAATTGCCTAGACCAAAGCTGGGTGCTGTGGTACATGCTTGTAGTGGCATTGAATTTGCTATCCTCCTGCCTCTACCTCCCAAGTTGCTAGGATTACAGGTATGCGCGCCTGCACCCTGCTACATGTGTGTTTTTAATGGAGGCATAATCTTCATGTGCCATACTTTCTCTAGTCCTCCTATTGATAAACATCTAAGTGGTTTCTTTTTTCTTTTCTCTCTTTCCCTCTCTCTCTCTGTCTTTTACTCCAGTGCTGGGGATCTAATCCAGGGCCTCACACAGGCTAAGCAAGCACAATACCACTAAGCCACAATCCAGCCCTGTATTTTTTTCCATAAACAATGCTATAAGGTCTGTATCATATACCTTTGATCACAATGCAAATACTATTTGGAAAGGATTTCTAAAAGCAATACTTCTGAGTCAATGTGTATGTACATTTGTTTGTTTTTTGTTTGTTTATATTTTTCTCAGTACGTGGGAGTTGTTCCCAGGGCCTTGCACATGCTTTGCAAGTGCTCTATCACTAGGTTGCATCCCTAGCCTATTTTTTATTTTTTATGTTGAGATGGGGTCTCGCTAAATTATAAAAGCTGCCTCTGGACTTGAACCTGCAATCCTCCTGTCTTTGCCTCCCAAGTTGCTGGAATTACAGGTGTGTGCCATCATGCCAGGCACATTTGTTATTTTGATAGATACTGTCAAAATGCTATCCAAAAATACTAATTTAGATTCTCCTCATAGTGTATGCATTTAATATTATTAATGTTTAATTTTGCTAAACTGATGGTCCGAAGTAATGTTTCATTATTGTTTAATTTGCTTTTTCCTGCTTACTGGTGAAATTAAACATCTTTTCATTTTTTTTTTAGCCATTTGTATTTCTCTTATGTATTAGTTGTCCATGTTTTAACCCATTTTTCTGGATTTTAAAAAATTAATTAGAATTAAGACCAGGTGTGGTGGTGTACCCCTATAATCCCAGGACTCAGGAAGGTGAGGCAGGAGGATCATAAGTTCAAGGCCAGCCTGGGCTACATAGCAACACCCTGTCTAAAAAAATGTTTTGACAAGGAATGTGAAAAGTAAAATAATTGAAATCTATTAATTTACATTTGGTTACTATAATTTACTAACAAAGAACCAAAAGGAAATTCTGAAAATAAGTTAAAATAATTGAACTCAACTCACAATTTATTTTATATGGTATAAGCAGATAAAGTAACAATGTATATAAGAGATTCTTATTTAAATTAAAAATTTAAAAACATAATTTGAAATATAGATATAGTGAATTCCTAAAATTTTCAAAACTCATTACTCCAATTTGGGATGAAGAAACTGATTATTGTTCTTATACACCAAGATATCCAGTAGTGTCAGATCTTATATCTTGTGTAGTAATATACAGTACAAAATTTATACTTTAATTCCTTTGGGGTTATCTATTAAAAATGATATAGGGAAAGTTATGCACTTTAGGTGGTCACACTGCAAAACATTGCAATCTAACAGTAACTGGCCAATAAGCTGCAGATCTAAGACCCAGCAACCCCAGAAATGCCCTTGCGTGCTCCATAGATAGGGAATCACAAGGATGTTCACCAAAGCACTATTTCCAGTGGCAAGAAGTTGGAGGCAATCTAGGCATCCATCACTGGAAGAATGGACAAGTAAAATGTGATGGACGAACACCATGGGATCCTGTGCAGCAGGAAGAAGGGAGGAGAGAAAGGAAGAAAGAAGTAGAAAGTTGCCCCCAATATCTTTTATCAAGGGAGCAAGGATTTTCCCAGGAGCCCCACCCATCAGACTTCTGTTAGCATTTCACTGGCCAAAATTGCATTATATGATCACACCTAACTAAAATGTAACTAGAGAGAAGAGGAATTATAGATAGGGATATGTCAGCTAACCGGAGATGTCTGACATAATCTAGTAGATACCTTCTAAATGCTGCATGGAATTCTACGGTGTGCATTTATCACAATTGACTGTGATGACTAGGGCTATAGCAGCTATCTTGTGACTTACAGGAAAAGTTAGAGAATTCCACAGAAGGCCCTGACATCATAAAGTTGCTTAACTAACACAAACAACCTACTACCCTTGAACATTTTTTGTTTTTTTCAGCACTAGGGGGTTGAACCCAGGGCTTCATGGATGCTAGGCAATTATTTTACCACTAAGTCAAACTCCTTAGGAGAGGACCCCGCAACCCAGTCCCAATAAACATTCTGCCTTTGAAAACCCCATGAATGTCAGAGAAGCACTGACAATGGTGTTTTGCCTGTTGTACATAGGGTTGCTGTGAGTCGGACACTGACTCAACAGCACCTAGCAGCAACAACAACAACAACAAGTAAAACTCCTATTCACTTTTTGATTTTTTATTTTGAGACAGGGTCTCACTAAGTTGCATGGGCTACCTCTGGCCTCAAACTTGAAATTTTCCTGCCTCAGCCTCTTGAGTAGATGGAATTACCACAGAACTTTATCTTATGTGAAAAATAAACCCCTATTTGTTTGTTCATTAGTTTGTTTTTAAATACTGAGGGACTGAGTGCATGGCCTTGAACATTCTAGGCAAGTGCTCTATCCTGGAGCTGTACCCTTAACCCCTTACTTATTTATTTATCTATTTATTGATTTATTGAAATGAGATCTTGCTAAATTGCACAGGGTGCCTCTGGCTTTGAACTCGAGATCCTCTTGCCTCTGCCTCCTAAATTGCCGGGATTATAGGTGTGTGTTATAGCACCCAACTAAACTCTATTTCTTAAATCACATATATCAGAGTTCAGTTGTAGACAACAGAAATACAGCTGGCTAGTTTAAACAGAAAGTGTTGGAAAAGCAGACCCTAGGTCAAGAACAACTTTTAGCTTTGAGAGTCACAGGACCTTTGCCTATGATTGAGAAATCAACAGTCACTACTACAGGAAGCAAATGAATCAGGAAGCTGCTTGCAGAGCTCGCCTGCTGCTGTCGTGGTCTGTGACAGCCAAACGGATGTCCCATGCTATGTAGCTGTATCCCAAATTTATATCTTGCACAAGAGCAGAACCTAAACTACAGATTCCAAGCTCAAGGGAAACCGGGAAGTACTGGTTAGCTTTCCAACTTCTGCAGTTCATAAGAAAGATGAACAGCAGCTCTGGATTGATGCTGAGCAGCCAGTCCATGGCAGACACCACACTGATGAGGTCAGCTTTGGTTGCTGGCAAGCAAATGCACTCATAACTGCTACACTACACAAGAAGCAACAAGGATAGATCTTAAAGCATAGGGTTTTTGTTTTGTTTTGTTTGTTTTCTCTAGTGTTGGGGATTGAACCCAGAGCCTTGCTCATGCTAGGCAAGCCCTCTACCACTGAGTTACAGCCTCTAAAACACAGTATTGAGTGAAAACAAGATCAAGAGCTGTGTGGCACAATTCATAACATGTTAAAAACATGTACAGAAAAGAGGTGGAATGAAAGATTCCTGTAATCGCAGCTCTCAGGTAGCTGAGGTGGGAGGATCTTGAAGTGAAGGCCAACCTGGGCTACAACAAACAAATAAACAATAACAAAACACCCAAATCAACACTACCTTTTTCAATGAAATGTACATTTTTAAGGATATGTAAGTGTCAATTGGTAAAGGGAAAAGGAAAAAGCTTCATGGGGGTCAGGGATGAAAGAGAAACAAAATCAAACAAGAGAGTGGTCTTGTGCAATGTCAGCAGTGATACAGTCAGAAGGACTGGCTCAATTTCCCACATCTGCAGTCCAATACGTTAAACATAATATTCCTTAATTTTTTTTTTTGGTTGAACCCAGGGCTTTACATGTACTAGGCAAATGCTCTCCCACTGAGCTATATCCCCAGCCCTTTTTTATTTTTTATTTTGAGACACAGTCTCACTAATTGGCCCAGACTGGCCTTGCTATATAGCCCAGGCAGGTCTTGAACTTGAAACCCTCCTGCCTCAGCCTCCTGAGTAGCTGGGATTATAGGCACGTGTCACCACACCCAGTTTACATTTAATCTGAACTTTAAAATAATTTATTATTATATTAATACATTATTAATACATTATTACATTAACAATTTAAATATTTCACATTTAATCATTACACCAAACCAAATCCATTAAATTTAATGCATCATAATTTCTCCACTATTTATTTATTTATTTATTTATTTATGGTACTTGGGGGGTTTGAACCCAGGTCCTCACACAAACTTTGCAAGTGTTCTACTACTGGGCTGCACTCCTACCCCATTTTTTCATTTTTATCTTGAGTCTCCCTTGGTTTAGCAGGCTGCCTCTGGCCTCTAACTCAAGGATCTTCCTGTATCTGTCTCCCAAGTCGCTATTATTACGTGCATGAGCCACTGGAGTGGCTTCTATACTCCTAATTTTAAAATTCTTTATGCTTTGATTTCCCTAGAACCTCAAAAAATAGGTCCAGATAACCCCTGGAGGTTCCTAGGCCCACAGTTGTCCTTAGAGTCCCAACCCTCCTTCATGAGATAGAGGCCTCACACCCTCTCCTGCTACCGCTTCCTCCCCAGCCTGGTTCCACTTAAGAGGAGGGCACCTCAAGCTTGGGGCTGGGCTTGGAGACTCCAGAACCCTGAGGTCTTCGGTCTTCGGTCTTCGAGGGCTGGTTTCTGAGCGCGTGCAGCCGGCCTTCCCCCACGAAGAGAGGGGCAGCCTGTCCGGGTCTCAGCTCCCTCCGCGGGCGGGTGGGCAAAAGCTGCGGGCTCAGGCGCCAGCGGGTCAGCAGAATCTTGAGACGATCTTGGTGCTCCCGACAGAGCGCTCGCCCCTCCTGGCACCTAATCCCTTGCTAACCCGCTTGACCTGGCTCAGCCCTGTGGAGTTTGTGGCAGCTTCTTCCGCAAGCGCAGCCATCTGTTACCTGAGTTGCTTCCTGAGGAGGCACAGTCGCTGGGGCCACTCCAAAGACGAGTGAGTGCTCGAGATGTGGGTGCTCTGGGCCAGACGCTGGGACTCTGCTGTGACCACCTCTCCCCTCGGAGCCTCAGGTAAGGTGGGGAGGGGGAAAAAAGGCCACCCCTCTCCATGTGAAGCTCACTGGGGTCCTCACTCGCGGGGAACCACCTTCCCTCCTCTGGCCCCTGCTTCAGCCCACCACTTGTCCTTGGCCTGGTGCGAGGCTGAGACACCTGCCTGGATAAAGGTTCTCCCTTTGGTGATTGATGCAGCTGTGGGGACCCCTGTGCAGGATCCAGAGAGACGCTTTCTGTCCATTCTGCCTTAGCTGTCAGCTGCATGAGGAGAGACTTACTCGCCTTCTGCCCCCAGACTGGAAGCAAAGGAGCTGCCATTGCATCGGGGGTGGCTGGACATGTCTGAGGCACTGTCCTGCCTCAGGGAGGAGACCCCTGTCCCAGGCTGTAGGCTGGGCGCCCTGTACCAGGCCTGTGTCCACAATGACTCCACCCAGCTCCAAGCCATACTGGATGTTGGGGTCTCCCCAGAGGAGGCCACCCAAGGGGACAGCAATGGGAGGGTAGGATGCCTGGGCGGGGATGGGGGCGCGGTGGGGGTGGGGTGGGGGAGGGGCTTGCCCACCACATCATCTCGGCCTGGTTCCCCAAGAGAGTTTCAGAGTCAATCCCCACTGGAGGAGGGGATCTTCATAGGGGTTGGGACAGGCTGTGGGACAGGTGTGGGTTTACAGGGCATGAAGTGTGCAGCTAGGGAGACCTTGGAGGAAAGCAGGGGCTGAGCTGCCCTACCCCCAGACAGGCCTCATGGTCGCATGCTACCACGGCTTCCGGAGTATTGTGGCCTTGCTCAGCCGCTGCCCTTTCCTCGATGTGAACCAGCAGGACAACGAAGGCAACACTGCCCTCATGCTGGCTGCCCAAGCAGGTGCGAGGCTGCTGTCCCTCCCCCTCCCTCCAGCCATCAGGGCACAGCCCCACGTGTGGCCCAAGATTCTGCCCCAACAGGCTCTGCTGTGTGGGGTGGAGCGTGGATCTGGGGATGCATCGCTCCCTTGCCGCGCATGCCAAGCTCTGCACTCTGCCCTGCAGGCCACGCCTCTCTGGTGAGTCTCCTGCTCAACTACTATGCAGGCCTGGACCTGGAGCGCCGGGACCAGCGGGGCCTCACAGCGCTGATGAAGGCTGCCATGCGGGACCGCGCCGAGTGCGTGGCCGCCCTCCTCATGGCAGGTACGTGGGCCTGGACTGGATGTGCGGCCTCCGGTCCCAACGCGGAACCTACCCAGCATTCACTCAGCTATCATTTAGCTGCAGAGAGGTGGAGATGGAAGGTCAATATAGGACAACTTCCTGGTGGAGGGAAGTAGAGTTTGGACTTCTCACAATGGACAAAGTCCAGCTGTTGATAGCTTTGTTTGTGAAGGTCCCAGAAAGGAAAGTTTGGGAGGGTAATCTAGCCCAACCTTAAAATTGCAGACAAGAAAGGACTGATATCGGGACTAGACTCTTGGGTTATAGTCCCGGTTCTGTCACCAGCTGAGTGACCCCAGGCAGATGGTTTCCGTCTCTGAGCCTGTTCAGTATGGTAAGGTGTTGACCTTCCCTGGGGTGACTTCTGGCTGGGACAAGCTCAGCCTCCAAGGGACCGAGTGCTGTGTAACTGAGGCTCCTGCTCTGGCAGGGGCAGTTGTTGGGGTTGAGGCCCACACTGGGGTGGAGGTGTGTGCCCTCATTATTTCCCAAAGGTGGGCTGCCCTCTGCCGGTCACTCTGAGGGATCCCAGCCTCCAGCTTTCCTCTTCCTCATCTGATGGGCTGTGGGTAAGAAGGAAGGGAGCTGCACACCCTTCCCTGAGCCTCAGACTGCTGCTCCTCTCGGGAGCCCCAGGATTAGAGGGATATGGTGATGAAGAGACAAACCAGAAGAGGGGACCAGCAGACACCCCTCCAATCCTGCCACAGAGGCTGTGGCTGGGGCCTGTGCCTGTCCTGGGCAACCTGCCCTCCACTCCTCCGCTTGGCTTCTCGGCTTCAGGCCGCCTCTGTGCTCTGCATCAGAGAACCCCAGCAGGCTGTCTGAAGTCTTTCCTGCCCAGACTTCAGTCTCTTCATCTCTTGTACACTGAAGGCTGCAGTACAGGGCTCCCAGACTAAGACTCTGAAGTTTTAAATCTAACCTAAATCTTGGTGCTAAGGAATTTGCCCTTCCACAAATCCCCACTCCCTATCCTATGCCTTGGCATCCTGTGCCCCCTCCCAGGTGCTCAGCTGAACTCAGTGGATCCTGTTTGCGGCAAGACAGCCCTGGAGTGGGCAGTGCTGACTGACAGCTTCGACACAGTGCGGAGGATCCGGCAGTTGCTGCGGCGGCCGCGAGTGGAACAGCTCAGCCAGCATTACCAGCCCGAGTGGCCTGCCTTGCCGGGACTTGTGGCCCAGGCCCAGACCCAGGGTGCTCCATCCCTCCTAGAAAGGCTGCAGGCCACTCTGAAACTATCCTTTGCCCAGGCTCCTCAGGAGGGAGGTGTCCTGGACCACTTTGTGACCATCACCACTGGCCTGGCCAGTCCTTTCCTCACCACTGCCTGCCGCACGCTGTGCCCTGACATCCCACCTACACTGGGTACCCGAAGCAAGTCCGTGCCAGAGATGCTGGATACTGCTCCACCCCCTCCCCCAGTACCTCAACCTCCCCAAGTAGTCTCTTGCCCTGGCATCTGTGTCCCCTACCAGAGCCCTCCGGGTATTCTTTCTCAGTGGCTACAGCCCAGGGACAGTACCAGCACCAGGTCCCAAGTCCCCAAGATCCTCCTCTCTAAAGCACCCCCAGCCCCCAGTCAGTACAAATTGATGCCCAAGACTTCAGAGCATCAAAGTCTGGCCCTTCCCCTCTGGCCATATCAGGAGCTCAGGATGGAGAAGAAGCAGCAGGAAGAGGAGCCCAAGTGGTCACAGAATTCAGGGAAGATGAGCTAAGTGAGGCTAGGAGTAAGTAATCAGGTCCTATCCTGGGTTCCTTTTCTGCCTAGAGCCTCTTTTACCTTCCCATCCATCTCTGCCTGAGTGAAATTGCTTCCAACCACTGTACAAGAGCATTCATTACAGCATTGTTTGCAACAGTAGAAGAGTTTAACCAACCTAAGTGTCCATCAATAGGGGTATAGCTAAATGGATTATGGGGGTAATTGTACCCATACACTATATTCTATATAGTGCATCATAAAGCAAGAGTAAAGAAGCTCTTTATATTCTGACATGAAACTATCTTCAAGATGTAGTAAGTGAAAATTACTGAAGGGCAAGAAAGCATGTATGGGATGTTACTATTTGTCAAAGCAAAATTTTCACAAAAATAAACATAACTAATACAAATATATAGTGAGTACCAAGATTTATTTAACTGCTTGATTAGTAAACCAATAGGATAGACAGAAGGAAGAAATGAAAGACTATTATTGGCCATCAGAGGAAAAAATAATGCTGGAATAAGATTGCAAAAGTAGGCAGAAAAAATTAATTCCTACCTGGCAATTAAACCATAACTTTTTATTTTTTTCTGCCAAACAAAAATAATTTGCTATTTATGAATCTCTATAGGTTATCTGCCTGCAGCCATAGCACTGTGGTGTCTGATCCCATCAGATCTCGGAAGCTAAGCAGGGTCGGGCCTGGTTAGTACTTGGATGGGAGACCACCTGGGAACACCAGGTACTGTAGGCTTGGGAGAAGGACCTGGCAACCCATTCCCAAAAAACATTGAAAACCCTATGAACAGCAGAGAAGCACCGACAGTAGTGTTTCATCTGTTGTACATGGGGTCGCTATGAGTCAGATACCAACTCGATAGTACCTAACAACAACAAACAACATAGGTTATCCTCTTACTTTAGAGACTCTGGGCCTTAATCAATAATAAATAGTTGTGTAGCTGGACATGCTGGTGCAAATATGTAATCCCTGCTACTTGGGAGGTTGAGGATCACTTGAGCCCATATAGGTTCAGGACCAGACTGGGCCACATAGAGAGACTCTGTCTGACAAAGAAAGAAAGAAAGAAAGAGAGAGAGAGAGAGAGAGAGAGAGAGAGAGAGAGAGAGAGAGAGAGGAAGGAAGGGAGAGAGAAAGAAAAGGAAAGAAAAAGAAAAAAAGTAAATACAGTCGTATGTCAAATGAAGTTGCCTTCCCCGAGGTGATCTATCCCTCACTTGTCTGTCAGTTTGCTGTACTGTGAGGGCTAGTGTGTTGCTGTGATGCTCAAAGCTATGCCACTTCTATTACAGATACTAGCAGGGCCACCTATGGTGGACAGGTTTCAGCTGAGCTTCCAGCCTAAGACAGACTAGAGAGAAGGATGTGGCCATGCATTCCTAAAACAATTAGCCATTGAAAACCCTATGAATAGCAGAGAAACACTGTCAGATGTAGTGCTGGAAAATGAGACCCCAGGTGGGAAAACACTCAAAAGATGACTGGAGAAGAGTTGCCTCCTCAAAGTAGAGACAACCTTAATAATGGGAATGGAGTAAAGCCCCTGTGACCTCCGTTCCTGATGTGGCATGACTCAAGATGAGAAGAAACACAGTGGCTGCAACAATGGGCTCAAACATAAAAAAAATGATTGTGTGTATGGCATAGTGTCAAGTAGTATTTCGTTCTGTTTTACATAGGGTCATTATGAGTCAGACCAGACTCAATAGCACTACTCAAAATGAGAAGAAACAACTGCAAACATCCATTAATAATTGGAATGTGGAATGCATGTAGTATGAAACTAGGAAAATTAGAAATCATCAAAAGGGAACTGGAACACAGAAACACTAACATTGTAAGCATGTTGTTGTTGTTTGTGGGATGTCGCCCTGCCACTGGACTCACTCTGGCCGTGAGTGGGAACCAGCCGCCAAAGACCTGTCATCTGGTGAGGGGGAGCCAAGCACCCAATAGCCACGCCGCCTGGAAAGAAGGCTTATGCCTACAGCTGCTCTGAGAAGCCTTGAAAAAGGCAGGCTCAGAGGCTTATGCCCACAGCGGCTCCTTGCTTCTTTCTTCCCAGGGAAGATGCCAACTCCAAGTGCTCTTCTCCAACAGCTCTTTATTGTTTCCTTGTCTATCCTGGTCAATGGAATGGACCCAGACTGCTCCGTGTGTCACCCTTATATACTCTTCTGGGGCTAGCCGGGGACCAATCAGAGGCAGTCACCCCATACTGGTTTCAGCCAATCAGAGGGGACATGCAAACTTGGTTTTGTAAAAGTAGCCAATCAGGGGTGGTTCCCGAATGGTCCAATCAGGAGACATTCAGGGGTTTGGAAACAGCCAATCAGTGTTGAGGGGTCAGAGGCAAGGGATTAGATGCCAGTGCCATCTTGGAGAGCTCAACAACTCTGAGTTCCTGGATGTAGGGCAAAGTTTCTCGGATGTAGGGCCCAGGAAACAAACCTCAGTCCTCCAAGGGGGCCTAAATAGGCCCCAGGGCGAATTGCCTGTCTAGGCAGTGCCCTCTAGTTGTTGGTATTATTGCTGTTAGGTGATATTGAGTCCGACTCATAGCAACCCTATGTACAACAGAACAAAACACTGCACAACACTGGGCCATGCCCAGCACTATGTCAGTGCTTCTCTGCTATTCATAGGGTTTTCAATGGCTGATTGTTTCAGGATTGTTTCAGGAGTGGACTGCTAGGTCCTTCTCCTATTTTTCTGGTGTTGGAGATTGAACCTAGGGACTCACAGTGCACATAGCAAGCACTTTACCAACTGAGCTAAACCCTAGCCCCTCATTCTAGACATATGTGAGCTAAAAAGACTGGCATGGACCATTTTGAATCATATTATCATATGGTCTACTATGCCTGGTCTACAAAGAGAAATGGGGTTGCATTCATCCTCAAAAATATCTCAGGATCTGTCCTGAAGTACAATGCTGTCAGTGACAGAATAATATCCATATGCCTACAGGGAAAGCCAGTTAATATGACTGTTATTCAAATTTATGCACCTACCACTAAGACTACAAATGAACAAAGGGAAGAGTCTTACCAGCTTCTGCAGACTGAAGTTGATCAAACATGCAATCAAGATGCACTGATAATTATTGGTGACTGGAATGTGAAAGGTGGAAACAAAGAAGGCTCAGTAGTTGGGAAATATGGCCCTGGTGACAGAAATGATGCTGAAGACTGCATGATAGAATTTTGTCAGACAACAACATATGCATCGCAAATACATTTTTCACCAACACAAATACTGATTATGCACATGGAAGTCACCAGATGGAACATACAGGAACAAAATTGACTACATTTGTGGAAAGAGACAAAAGAAAATCTCAATATCAAAAATCAAAATGAGAGCAGGTGCTGATTGCAGATCAGACCATCAACTTTCATATGCAAGTTCAAATTGAAACAGAAGAAAATTGAAACAAGTGTATGAGAGCCAAGGTATAACTTTGAGTATATTCCACTTGAGTTCAGAGATCATCTCATAAACAGGTTTGATGTGTTAGACACTAATGATTGAAGAAGGGGCAAGTTTGTGGCATGATATCAAGGAGATCAATCATGAGGGAAGCAAAAGTTTATTAAAAAGGCAGGAAAAAAGGAAAAGACCAAATTACATGTCAAAAAAAACTCTGAAACTTTCCCTTCAATGTTGAGCAGCTAAAGCAAAAGGAAGACATAACAAAGTTAAAGAAATAAACAGAAGATTTCAAAGGGCAACTCAAGAAGATGAAATCAAATATTATAATGATAAGAAAAGATAGAAAACCAAAAGAAAAGAACATGCTCTGTTTTTCTCAAGCTTAAAGAATTGAAGAAAAAAATTCAAGCCTCAAGTGGCAATAGTGGAAGATTCCATGGGTAAAATATTAACTGACACAAGAAACATCAAAAGAAGGTGGAGAGAATACACAGTCATTATACCAAAAAGAACTGGTGGATGATAAACCAATTCAAGATGTTGCATACGATCTGGGTTCTGAAGTCCAATGATACTGAAGAAAGAAGTGAAAGCTGCCTTGAAGAAATTGGCAAAACACAAGTCTTCAGAAATTGATGGAATACCAATGGTGATGTTTCAGCAAATAGATGCAGCACTGGAGGTGCTCATTTGTTTATGCCAAGAGATTTGGAAAATAGCTACCTGGCCAACTGACTGGAAGAGATCTATATATGTCCCTATTCCCAAGAATGGGGATCCAACCAAATGCAGAAATTATTGAATGATATCATTAATATCTCATACAAGTAAAATTTTTCTAAAGATCAATCAAAAGTGACTGCAGCAAAATCTAATGCAGGGGGAATCACAATCCCTGACTTTAAACTTTACTACAAGGCAGTGGTTGCAAAAACAGCTTGGTACTGGCACAAAAATAGGCCCAAAGACATCTGGAACAGAATAGAAGACCCAGACATACCTCAACACACCTATAGCCACCTTATTTTTGACAGAGGAGCAAAGCAAGTAAACTGGAAAAAGGACAGCCTCTTCAACAAATGGTGCTGGGAAACATGGTCGTCCACATGCAGAAAAATGAAAGTGGATCCGCATCTCTCAATATACACGAGAGTTAACTCAAAATGGATAAAAGATCTCAACATAAAACCAGAAACTTTAAAACTCATAGAAGGCAAGATAGGCAATACACTC
>VMDO01016996.1:0-46107 GCA_007922755.1 Pedetes capensis | reverse complement strand
AACGAAAAGCATGTCAAAATGAATCACATTATGATGTACATTAAAAATTTCTAATAAAAAAAAAAAAAGAAAGACAGCAGAGGTAGCTATACTTACTAAGAATAAAACAGATCTCAAGCCAAAAACTATAAAAAGAGACAAAGAAGCTTATTACATAATGATAAAGAGGCTAATTCACCAAGAATGCATAACAACCAGAACACCTAAATACATGGAGAAATTGTTAAATGACTTGAAGGGAGACATTGACTGCAATACTCCAATAGTGGGGGAACTCCACACCCCACTTTCCAAAATGGGCAGATCATTTTAAAAGGGACATTAACTCAAATTACATTTTAGACTGAATTAACTTAACAAACGTATATGAGATGTAATCAAAAGATATAGTAAATGTTTAAATAGAAAAAATTATTACAGTAAAAGATACATTGCCATTAATTCCCTCAAAGAACTCCCCCTGGCTTTAAGCACATACCCCTTTGTTCTTGCCATCTGAAGCAGTTCTGGAGGTCCTCTTTTATGAATGTCTTCAGTTGCACTGTTGTGGCTGCCTCAATGTACAGAATTGATTCAAAATATTTACCTTCATGATCACTTTGACTTGAGGAAGAATCAGAAATCACATGATGCCCGATTCAATGAATAAGGTGGGTAAGATACACAATAATGTATTTATTTGACAGAAACCGCCACACTAGAAGGGATGTGTAACACGGATTATTGTCATAATGGAAGATGAAACTAAAGACATGCATGAAACAGGACTTCAGAACTGCTTCAGAAAGTGGCAAGAACAATGGGATAAGTGTGTTCAAAGCCAGAAGGAGTATTTTGAGGGAGATTAATGACAATGTGTCTTCTACTGTAATAATTTTTTAAATTTAAGCACAACAGTTTTTGATCATCTCTCATATAAAACAGTCCACCCAACAGCATCAAAACCCACATTCTTCTCAAGTACATGTGTAACATTCTCCAGGATAGGCTATAAAACAAATCTTAACAACTTTAAGAGGATTGAAAACACATCAAATATCTTTTCAGACCACAATGACATGATACTAGAAATTGACAACAATAGAAATCTTGGAAAATACACAAATATGTGGAAATTCTACAACATGGTCTTAAACAACCAATGAGTCACAGAAGAAATTAAAAAGGAAACTAAAAAAAAACTAGCTCAAGACAGACAAAAATGGAAACACAACCCCAAACTTATGAGATGCAGCAAAAGCAGTCTTAAGAGGGAAGTTTATAGCAACAAAAGAGGGAAGTTTATAGCAACAAACATATATCAAAAAGAGGAAAGATCACAAATAAATAGTCTAATATTACACCTTCGTTGTTGTTGTTGTTGTTGTTAGGTGCCGTCGAGTCGGTATCCGACTCATTGCGACCCTCTGTACAACAGGGGAAACACTATTGTCAGTGCTTCTCTGCTGTTCATAGGGTTTTCAATGGCAGATTGATTTTTGGGAGGGGGTTGCCTGGTCCTTCTCCCAGCCTACAGCTTCTAGTGTTCCCAGGCGGTCTCCCATCCAGGTACCAACCAGGCCCGACCCTGCTTAGCTTCCAAGATCTGATGGGATCGGATGCCACAGGGCTACAGCTGCAGGCAATATTACACCTTAGGGAACTAGAAAAACAACAAACTAAGCTCATAGCTATCATAAAGGAAACAAAAAGATCCGATCAAAAGTAAATGGAGTAGAGAATAGAAAAACAATAGGAAAAATTCAAGAAAACTAAGAGTTGTTTTATTGAAAACATAAAATTGACAAACCCTTTGATTAACTAGGGAAAAAAGACTCATCTAATAAATAAGATGATAAAGCATCTGTAGTAAGAAATACTATGAACAACTATATACCAATAAACTGGATAAACTATTGTTGTTAGGTGCAATTGAGTCGAGTCTGACTCATAGTGACACCATGTACAACAGATGAAACACTACTGGACTCTGTGCCATGCCCAGCACTATTGTCTGTGCTTCTCTGCTATTCATAAAGTTTTCAATGGCTGATTGTTTTTTAGGGAGTGAGTTGCTGGGACCTTTTCCCAAGCCTACAGCACCTGGTGTTCCCAAGTGGTGTCCCATCCAAAGACTAACTGGGCCTGACCCTGCTTAACTTCTGAGATATGACAGATGGGATGTAATAGAACCACCTTAAACTGAATCATGAAGAAATAAAAAATCTGAACATATCAATAACAAGTTAGGAAATTAAATCAGTAACATAAACTTTCCCATTGATGAAGACTGCATGGCTTCACTATTGAATTCTACCAAAGTGAAGAGACAATCTACGGCTTGAAAGAAAACATAAACAAATCATGCATCTGATAAGGGGTCACTATAAAAAAATATATAAAGAATGCAAACAATGTAATGGCAAGAAAACAAATAATCTAATTTAAAAATGGGCAAAAGTCTGAGCATGGTGGTGTATTCCTATAATCCCAGCACTCAGGAGGCTAAGGCAGAAGGATCATAGTCTGTGCTGGTTCATAGTCTGGGTTGGGCAGCAAGACTCTGTCTCAAAAAAATAAATAAATAAGTGGGAAAAGGACACAAAGGGACATTCTCAAAGATGGTCAATAGGGGCATTTTTAAAAATGATCAGGGAAATGTAAAGTAAAACCACAATGAGATAACTTCTCACAACTGTGAGAATGACTTTTAGTGAAAAAGAAGAAAGATAACAAATGTTAGAGAAAATATGGAAAAAAGAGATTTTTTTTTGAAGTATTGGGGAGTTGAACCCAGGTCCTGACACATACTTTTTGGAAGTGCTTCAACCACTGAGCCATACCAATAGCCCACTTTTTACTCTGTATTTTGAGGCAGGGTCTTGCTAAGTTACACAGGGTGCCTCTGGCCTCAAACTTGCAATCCTCCTGACTCCACCACGATAGGTTAAAAAGGGAATTCTTATATATTGTTGAGCATGCACCACTGTGGTGTCTGATCCCATCACCTCAGAAGCTAAGCAGGGTCTGGTTAGTCCTTGGATGGGAGACTGCCTGGGAACACCAGGTGCTGTAGGCTTCGGAGAAGGACCTGGGAACCCATTCCCAAAAACCAATCAGCCACTGAAAACCTTATGAACAGCAGAGAAGCGCTGGCAATAGTGTTTCGTCTGTTGTATACAGGGTCACTATGAGTTGGACACCAACTTGACAGCACCTAACAACAATAACATATATCGTTGGTAAGAATGTAAGTTAGTGCAATCATTTTGGAGAATGTCATGAAAATTCCTCAAAAAACAAAAAGTACAACTACCATGTGATCGAGTAATCCCATTTCTGGGTATACATCCAAAGGAACTGAAGTCAATATATTTGCACTGTCATGTTCATTGCTGCATTATTCACAAGACTCAAGATATGGAAACAACATAAGTGTCCATCAGTGGAGGAATACATATGAATAATATGATGTATACACATAACAGAATACTATTCAGCCTTTAAAACGGAGAGGATGCTGTCACTTGCCACAATATGGAGAAATATGGAGAACATTATGTTAAGCGAAGTTAGACAACCAGACAAATACTGTATGATCTCATTTGTGTGAGGAATCTAATAAAGTTTAACTCAAATAAAAGAAGAGTAGATGATGGATAGAGGGTTGTGGGAAGTAGGGATGGTAGGGTGAGGAGAGAGGAAATCAGAAGTTGTTGATCAAAAAGTTCTGAGCTTCATATAGACAAGGGGAATAGGTTTTGAAATCTATTGCACAGTGATGTGATAACAATAATCAATAATGTATTATATTTTTCAAAATAATTTTCAAAGTATATGTCAGTTTCCCACCATAAAAAATGTAATGCTCCAGGTAAGATAAGACACACCTGTAATCCTAGTACTCAGGAGGCTGAGACAGGAATATGGTGAATTGAGACCAGGATAGTCTACATGGCAAGTTCCAGGCCAGCCTAGGTTATATAGTGAGACCCAGTCTCAAGAAAGAAAGAAAAAAAAAATCTGCAGTGTACCATCAACATCTTTTTTTGTTTTATCATGCCACATTGTATATATAATTATCAAAGCATCACAATATGCCCCATAAATGTTGTTGTTATTGTTAGGTGCCATCGAGTCGGTATCCGACTCATAGCGACCCTCATAGGGTTTTCAATGGCTGACTATTTCGGGAATGCCTTGGGAGTGGATTGCCAGGCCCTTCTCCCATTTTTGCGGTACTGGGAATTGAACTCGGATCCCCAGAGTCTGCAGCGCTTGTCCATTAAAAATATTAATAATTTAACAATTAAAACTATATTAATTTATATATATCTACATATATATACACATATATATTTAGTAAAACTAAAAGTAGGATGTTAAAATATAATTTAAAGATATTGCTTCAGGTAATGAGGTTGTTAGTTGCCATCGAGTCAGTGTCCGACTCATAGTGACCCTGGGTACAACAGGCAAAACACTATTGTCAGTGCTTCTCTGCTATTCATAGGGTTTTCAATGGCAGATTGTTTTGGGGAGTGGATTTCTGGGTACTTCTCCCAGGTAGTAAGGATAGTTTTTATTTAAGTAAGAACAATACTTTTTATAGAGAAACCTTAAGTTGATAATTATTCTAGGGGAACGAGAACATAGCAAACACTGTGAAGGTGATATTGAGTGAAGCGTGACCTCAGTGTCCTGAGAGCGCTTGCAGCAGGGCATGCTGGGGAAGGGCAGCTCGGCCACCTGAGGATCACCATGTACTTGCACTCAAGGCTTTTGCTTTCACCTCTCTAGTGCTTGGAGAGGCAAATTTTTTTTTTAAGCACAAAAGGAGCATGGTTATAAAGTAAATAAAGTTGAGCCCAGATTGGAGTCCAAGGTCTTCAGAGGGCCATGCTGTTGGTCTACACCCATAAAGGGGAAAGGTGGGAGGACTACCCCCTCAGCCTGCAGCGGTAGCCCTGTGGCATCTGATCCCGTCAGATCTCCGAAGCTAAGCAGGGTCAGGCCTGGTTAGTACCTGGATGGGAGACCGCCTGGGAACACCAGAAGCTGTAGGCTTGGGAGAAGGACCTGGCAACCCCCTCCCCCCCAAAAAAAATGAATCTGCCATTGAAAACCCTATGAACAACAGAGAAGCACTGACAATAGTGTTTCCCCTTGTTGTACAGAGGGTCGCTATGAGTCGGATACCGACTCGACAGCACCTAACAACAACAACAACCCCCTCAAGCCTCGTGAGGCAGGATAACTTACCCAAAAGACGGGTGGGAAATCTGCCTCTCCCTATACCTCTAGATAAGCAAGGGAGGCTAAATGAAGACTTCCAAACATGCCCATGTCCTAATTCCTACAAACTGTACTTTACATGGTAAAGGGTCTTCACAGATGTGATGATCCTAGGTCATCAAGATGGGCAATATGTACTCTTTTTTCATTCTACCACTGGGCTGCACCCCCAGCACTGTTTCTACTTTTTAATCTTGAGACAGGGTCTTGCTAAATTGCACAGCCTGCCTCTGGTCTCAAACCTGCAATCCTCCTGGTTCAGCTCCCCTAGTCACTGGGACTGCAGTCATGCACCACTGCACCCAGTTCCATAAGTAATCTTAAGGATCTTTATAAGATATGTGCACAGTGGCACATGCCTGAAATCCCAGTGACTCAGGAGGCCGAGGCAAGAGGATTGCAGGTTCGAGGCCAGAGGCCACATGCATAACTTTGTGAGACCCTGTCTCAAGATAAAAAATTAAAAAGGGGCTTGGGTGTAACTGGGTGGTAGAGCACTTGCAAAAGCACGCATGAGGCCCTGGGTTCAGTCCCTAAGTAGCACACACCACACACACACACACACACACACACACACACACACACACACAAAGGTCTTATAAGAGAGGCAGGCAGGAGGGTCATAGTGAGAGAATACAATGGTCACAACAGAAGCAAAAGCTAGAGGATCCCAGAGAGTTTGGAGACTCTCCACTAGTTGCTTTGAACATGAAGGAAGAAATCATGAACCTAGGAATACAGGTGGCCTTTAGATGCTGGATAAGGCAGGGCAACCAACTCTTTCCTAGAGCCTCCAGAAGGAATGCAGCTCTGTCAACCTCTGGATTTTGCCCCAGTGAGAACCATGTCAGATTACTAACCTCCAGAACTACATAACAATAAATTTGTCTTGTGTTCAGCCACAAAGTTTGTGGTAATTTGTCACAATGATAAGTAACTAATGCAACAAGAGGAAGGTTTTTTGGGAGCCCACTAGGACAGGGGTCCCCAACCCCTGGGCTACAGACCAGTACTGGTCCGTGGCCTGTTAGGAACCGGGCTGCACAACAGGAGGTGAATGGTGGATGAGCTAGCCAAGCTTCATCTGTATTGAAGGCTGCTCACCACCACTTGAACCGCTGGGGTTTAGCTCAGTTGGTAGAGCACTGCTATATGATCTCTAAGGCCACTGGTTCAATCGTTAGCACCACAAAAACAGAAGAAGGACCTGGCCACCCACTCCCAAAACAATCAGCCATTGAAAACCCTATGAGAGTCAATTCTATGGCACCTAACAAGACCAACACCACCCTTGCTGGAATCATTCTGAAACCCCACTCTGCCCCTGGGGCTGACTTCCAGGTAGTTGGCCCTTGGTGCCAAAAAGGTTGGGGACCACTGCACTAGGAGATGTTATTATGAGTTTTCTACAGCTTAGGAACCCCTGGGGACTGTCTGACTCTGATCTGGAAAATCCTAGGGCATGACACAGGGTAGTTAACTGCTCTAACAGCAGAGCTAAGTGCTAATTGGCTTCATTCCAGATCCTCTTCAGACAAAGAATGCATGAATGTGTCCTGACCACAAAGGATTGCCTTAAGTCTAGGGCCCTTCTGCGAGGCCAGGTTCACACACACGGGACCTGAGCAGTCACACAGAGAGGGCCCTGCATGCAGGGGAAATCTGTCCTTAGTTTATTGTTCTGCTGTCCCTGGTTTATTTTGTCTTTTGTAGTGCTGGGGATTGGACACAGGTCCATGCACATTCTAGACAAGCCATCTACTGCTCAGGTACACACCCAGCCCTTGAAATCCTTAAATATTTCTTAGTAAAGGGCTCTGCATTTTCATCTTTCACTCAGTACTGCAAATTATGTGACCAGTCCTGGCTGCCTAGAAGGACAAGAGACCAGGAAAAAGAAGTTGGCAAAATGGTGAAAGTATTAATGGGTGAGGAAGGAATAAGTGAAGAGCTGGATTAGACACACACCGGCCCAGGTCAGGGATAGAGATCTCAATTATGTCATGGGAGTGGTTGGGAAACCTCCAAAACATCTAGCACAGCACCCACAAGAGAAAGAATCAGGCTCAAACCAACCAGGCACTCAGGAACAGAGTGCCAGCACATAGTATCAGCCAAGACATTTACACTTCCCCTTTCTCCTTCTACCTACTTTGTTGTTAGGTGAAACAACCCCAGCACTGTGCACATCCAGCACTATGTCAGTGCTCCTCTGCTATTCATAGCAGTTTTCAGAGGCTGATTGTTTCAGTTGTTTCAGGAGTGGGCCACTAGGTCCTTCTCCCATTTTTGTGGTGCTGGGGATTAAACCCAGGGCCTCAGGGAGCGCAGAGCAGTACTCTACCAATTCAGCTAAACCTCAGCCTCTTCTACCTACTTGTTGTTGGGTGCCATCAAGTCATGTCTGACTTGTAGGAGTCTCATAGGGTTTTCAAAGACTAATTGTTTCAGGATTGCCTCAGAGATGGATTGTCATGTCCTTCTCCCATTTTTTGCGGTGCTGGGAATCAAACTCAGGACCTCAGAGACTGCAGACCAGCACTCTACCAACTGAGCTAAATCCTAGCCCCATTCTACCTACTGTTGTTGTTGTTAGGTGCTGTCGAGTCGGTATCCGACTCATAGCAACCCTCATAGGGTTTTCAGTGGCTGACTGTTTCAGGATTGACTTGGGAGTGGGTTGCCAGGCCCTTCTCCCATTTTTGTGGTGCTGGGAATTGAACTCAGGACCTCAGAGACTGCAGCACAGCGCTCTACCAACTGAGCTAAATCCCAGCCCCATTCTACCTACTAGGTGTATAAAATCCTAGTCAGTTCCTTGAAGAGAAGTCAATGAGCTTCACATGGAAAGAGATAGAAACAGCCTCCTTCCCCAGGTGCAGCCTTCCCACCTACATCAAGCCTCAGCTACCAAAGATAGAAGCGTCACCTCTACACCAAGTTCAAAGTTTGAAGTCTGGCGTGATACTGGACACATTGATTACTGAAATGGAACACTGTTTTTATAACTAGAAGCAAGGAGAAAAGGTCATGGAACTGCAAGCTTCCACCTTGGAAAGAATTAGCCCCAGGGAAAACAGATTTTAAGGAATAGGAGACCAAACAATCCATGGATTAGCACTTGCCCAAGGCAGTGATTATACAAGCAGGTGGAAGTGAAGAAGTTAGGGACAAAAGCTCTCATTGGAAGTTAGATAAACATTGTGCACATAAGACATTCAGTATTGCCTGTGTAAACCAGAGAATAAATAAATATAAAGGGGAAAGCATCACCATATAATTTCCAATAGGAAAAAATACATGATTAAAAATTTGAGCCACCATTCCAAATGGAAACAAACATAAGGCAGTACCTCTCCTCTGAGGGTTTTTGTTTGTTATTTTTTTGAGACAAGGTCTTGCTGTGTAATCCAGGCTGGCCTCAAGCTTGTGATCCTCCTGTTTCACCATCCTGAGTGCTGGGATTACAGGTGAGCACCAAGGCAGTCGGCTGAAATGTCTAATTTCAATGCACAGTATGGACAAGCTCTGAGTGTTTCTTCCTATCATCCACCCTTCACTGCCCTAGAATTATCTTTCTCAAACACAATGACCACACCACTCCTATGCTTGAAAGTCTCTGCTGTCTCTCCAAGCACTTTCATGATGAAAATGGAAGCCTTAAACACAAGTACATGGTGCTCTTCAGGTGGCCAAGCTGCCCTTTCCCAGCATCCCACGCTGCATGCGCTCTCAGGACACTGAGTCCATGCTTCAGTCACTCACAAACCATCTTCACAGTGCTTGCTATGTTCTCGTTCCCCCAGAATAATTATCAACTCACAAAACAAATATTATTTTTACTTAAATAAAAGTCATTCTCATCCAAAGCAATGTTTAAATTAAATTTTAATGTACTGATTGTAATTTTACTAATAGCTAATTGCTTTTAAAATTTATTTTAAAATTAAAAATAGTACCTCTGTGTGCCTTAGAAAGCTAAAACTAGAACTACCATATGACCCAGCTATGCCACTTCTATGAATATATCCAAAGGAAGGTAAGTCATCATACCATAGGGACAACTGTCCTTCTTTATTTAATGTAGCACTCTTCACAATTGCAAGGGTGTGAAATCAACCCAGATCTCCATCAATAGATTATTGGATTTTAAAATGTGATATGTATACACGATGGAATATTATTCAGCAGTAAAGAAGAATGAAATTATGTCATTTGCAGCAAAGTGGATGAAACTAAAGAGCATCATTTTAAGTGAAATATCCCGGACTCAAAATGAGAAATGCACCATGTTCTCTCTCATATGCAGGACATAGATCGACCTTAAAAAAATCATAAATACATATACATATAATCATACTTATCTAAGATTGACAAATACAAATGGACTCAATATGAAGGGGGAGGGGACTACTGGGAGGGAATGGTGATGGGGAAGGCGGGAGGGGGACAAGCAAAAACTTAGAGGGTAAAAGCAAAAAATACAGGATGCAACTCTATGAAAATCCAAAGAAAAAATACTATAACTCATAATTGCATACAACTGTTATTACATGTTTATCAAAATTTTCCCCTTCTGTTTTGATTTTGTTGCTTATTTGTTAACTTTGTTCTGTAAAATGTTAAAGGAGGTGGAAGCGTGAACAATGCGGACTTGATAATCGCATAATGGACATATAAAATGAATTATCACTCTATATTCCATCAATATGTCTAACTAGAACACTAATTAAATATTATATGTGGGGAATCTCTCGTCCAGGAGGCCTCCAAGGCAGACAAGGTCCCACGAACCCACCAGAGGCAAGCGCCGACGGAGACACACAACCACTCCGGGAGACTTTTAGGGAAGTGACTCAAATTTTATTTAACAGCTCAACCTTATATACAGCTGCTTACGTATTCTATATGTGGCATTGTCCAGAGCACTGTCCTTCTATGGGGAGGCACAGGGCAGCGGGAAACCCACTGAGGCCACGCCTAGAAGACCCCTGTTAGAAGCCATCTTGACTTCTAACAACAAAAGACCAGGGAGTTGTCTCAAATCCCTTAGCGGTTCCCAGCCAGGGTGCGCCAGATTTCCTGGCCTGTCATGTATTGAGAACTCAAGGTGAGCCAAATATACTCTAACCCGGGGCTTCTCAGGATTGCAGTCTCACAGATTTCACCCCATAATTACACCTCTGCAACCCGCTTTTAACCATGGGCTATACCATCAATTGTAAATTTAACATTATTTAGGACGCACAATCTACACAAAAACTATAGTGAATTTTTCATTGAGCATATTGTGCCTTTGAACTTATTTCCCTTCACTTACAAAGTCCTGCTCATTATTTGGTAAAGTTATACCCTTCCTTTAGAATTCAGCTCCACCCAAAGTCACCCTATGGAAGCTGCCCTCTTCTGTATTCCGAAGCACTTTCTGCCTTCCTCCACCATTAGCCTAAACAGTAAGTGTTCTGTTACAGGATCATTTCATGTGCCTGCCTGTCTCTTTTACAAAGGTGAATACTCTAGTCATCATTAGGTCATCACATTACCTAGGTTAGAGAATATTGAGGGCTCAAGAAAATAGTTTATTGAATAAATGAAGAATGATAGGATAGATAGCCTAAGCTAATGATAAATCATTTATAAATAGCCTAACATAATATTGGGCTGGGATTTAGCTCAGTTGGTAGAGTGCTGCTCTGCAGTCTCTGAGGTCCTGAGTTCAATTCCCAGCACCACAAACATGGGAGAAGGACCTGGCAATCCACTCCCAAGGTAATCCCGAAACAGTCAGCCATTGAAAACCCTATGAGGGTCCCTATGAGTCAGATACCGACTCGACGGCACCTAACAACAACAACAACATAATATTAATTCAGTTAAA
Organism: Pedetes capensis; assembly: GCA_007922755.1. NCBI lineage: Eukaryota > Metazoa > Chordata > Mammalia > Rodentia > Pedetidae > Pedetes > Pedetes capensis. The sequence continues at coordinate 34,955 of VMDO01016996.1, read as the reverse complement.
AGAAACCTCATACTTTTAATGTGTAGATTTCTCTATAATTATCTAGTAAGAAAATTTATCTGAGTGCTGTGGTGCACACTTGTAATCCCAACTATTCAGGAGGCTGAGACAGGAGCGTTCCAGGATCAAGGCCTGAGGCAGCCTGTGCAACATGGTGAGGAGACTCAAAAATAAAAAATAAAAAAGGGGACTGGGAGAGCAGCTCAGTGGTGGAGAATTAGCTTAAGAATATGTAAAGCCCTAGGTTCAACACAGGGTACATAAGAAAAAAAGAGCAAGTAAGAAATTATTTTTTCTTCTAGTTGTTTTTTTTTCCCTCATTTTATTGGTAAATGATGGTGGGATACAGAGTAATACAACATTGGCTTTTTTTCCATCATGCAACTATTATATCATTTTTGGTTTCACTTCTATCAACTTATAAGGTTTATGGCATCTTTTGACTAATATGTAGTAAAACTCAAATGCATATTTGAGTTATATTCCCTGATTTTATCAATGTACTCATGAAACTCCATCATGTACATTGAGATTATCCTCTCCTCCTTTATCCTTCTACATTGATTCTCTTCCCCATCCCACCTTCTGCAATTTTCACTTCCCTTTGCTAGTTCCCTCCCTCTATCCATCTGTAAGAAAATTGTAATGACTGTTTTTCCATATATGGAAGAAGAAATCACTGAAGACTTGAGACAAGAGTATAAAGTTATCCAAATTTCATTGTGAAATTTTTTTATCAGTTTATATGCTCTAGTTATCCTTTGTTGTGTTCCTAAAACCTCTAATTGCAAATGTAAAAAATAAAATCTAGAGAAACAAATTTAAAATTAAGTGAAGATTGATATTAAAGCAGCTACTAAGCATGTTGTTGTTGTTGCTAGGTGTCATTGAGTCAGGTCTGATTCATAGCGACCCTGTGTACAGCAGAAAAATCACTCCTCGTTTCTGTGCCAGGCACACAATCTTACTTAGTTTAAGCCCACTGTTGTACTCACTGTATCAATCCATCTAAATGAGGTTCTCCTTTTTTCTCATTGACCTGCCACTCTCCCAAACATAACATCCGTCTCCAAGGACTGGTCCCTCCTGACTGTATGTCCAAAATATGTAGGATGCTGTCTATCCATCCTTGCTTCCAAGGAGCACTCTGGTTGCCTTTCTTCTAGGACAGATCTGTTGGTTCTTTTGACGATCCATGATATACTCAATATTTGTCTCCAGCACCATAATTCAAAAGCACCAATTCTTCTTCTGTTGCCCTTATTTTAGTGTCCAGCTTTTACAACCATATGATGGAACTGAAAATACCACAGCATGAATCAGGCACATCTTCCTCTTCAATGTGACATCTTTACTTTTCATCACTTTAAAGAGGTCTTTTGCAACAGCTTTTCCCAGTGCAATGCATCTTTTGATTTCTTGACTGCTGCTTCCATGGGTATTGATGGCAGAAACAAGTACAGCAAAATTTTGGAGAACCTCAATCTTTTCTTCATTTATCATGAAGTTGCATACTGACCCAGTTGTAAGGATTTTGTTTTGTTGATGTTGAGACACTATCCATACTGAAGACTGTGTTCTTTGATCTTCATCTGTAAATATTTCAAATCCTCCTCACTTTCAGCAAGCAGAGTTGTATCATTTGCATAACACAGATTGTTAATGAGTCTTCCTCCAATCATGATGCTGCATTCTACTTCATAAAGTCTAGCTTCTCAGATTATTTGCTCAGTATAGAGATTGAAGAGGTACGGTGAAAGGATACAGCCCAGACACATACCTTTCTTGACTTTAAACAAGGCAGTGTTTCCTGTTTCTGTTTGAATGACTGCCTCCTGGTTCATGTACAGACTGCTCATCAGTAAAATTAAGTGCTCTGGTATTCCCATCCTGGGGAGTATTATCCATAATTTGTTATAAGCCACATAGTCAAATACCTTTGCATAGTTGGTAAAGCATAGATAGATATCTTTCGTGTATTCTCTGCTTTTGGCTAATATCCATCTGACACCAGCAAGGATGTCCCTGGTTCCATGCTGTCTTCCAAATCTGATATGATTTTCTGGCAGTTCCCTGTCTATATACCACTGCAATCACTTTTGAATGCTCTTTAGCAAAATTTTGCTTGCACGTGATATTAATGATATCACTCAATAGTTTCTACATTCTGTTGGATCCCCTTCCTTGGGAATAGGCACAAATATGGATCTCTTCCAGTCAGTTGGCCAAGTAGCTGTTTTCCAAACCTCTTGGTATATACAAGTTAGTACCTCCAGTGCTGCATCTGTTTGTTGAAACACCTCTATTGGGATTCCATCAATTCCTGGAGCCTTGTGTTTCATGAGTTCCTTTCAAAGCAGCTTCCACTTTTTCCTTCAGTACTATTGGTTTCTGATCATATGCAACCTCTTGAAATGGTTGGTCATCCACTAATACTTTCTGGTATAATGATTCAGTGTATTCCATCTTCTTTTGATGTTTCCTGTGTCATATAATATTTTCCCTGTAGAATCCTTCACTATTGCCACTGGAGACTTTTAATTTTTTCTTCAATTCCTTAAGCTTGAGAAAAGCAGACCATGTGCTTCTCTTTTGTTTTTTAACCTCCAGCTCTATGCACATGTCATTATAATATTTGATTTTATCTTCTTGAACTGCCCTTTGAAATATTATGTTTAGGTCCTTAACTTTATCATGTTTTCCTTTTACTTTAGCTGCTTGACATTTAAGGGCAAGTTTCAGAGTCTCTTTTAACATGTAATTTGGTCTATTCTTTTTTCCTGTCTCTTTAATAACCTTTTGCTTTCTTCATGAATGATGTGTTTGATGTCATGCTATAATTCATCTGGTCTTTGATTATTAGTGTCTAATGCATTAAACCTGTTCTTGGAGTATTCCCTGAACTCAGATGGGATATACTCAAGGTCATACATTGGCTCTTGTACACTTATTCTAATTTTCTTCAGTTTCTGTTTGAACCTGCATATGAGCAGTTGATGGTCTGATCCACAATCAGCACTTGGTCTTGTTCTGACATTATTATTGAGCTTTTCCATCATCTTTCTCCACAAATGTAGTCGATTTGGTAACTGTATGTTCCATCTGGTGAATTCCATGTGTGGAACTATGATTTATGTTGGTTAAAAAGTACATTTTCAATGAAAAGATCATTGGCCTGGCAAAATTCCATCATGTGATCTCCAGCATAATTTCTGTTACCAAAGCCATATTTTCAAACTACTGAGGCTTCTTCTTTGTTTCCAACTTTTGCATTCCAGTCACCAGTAATAATCAGTACATCCTGATTGCATGTTTGATCTATTTCAGATTTCAGAGCCTGGTAAAAAAATCTTTTCTATCTTCATTTGTGGTCTTAGTGGTGGGTGCATAAATTTGAATAGTAGTCATATTAATTGGCCTTCCTTGTAGGTGTTTGGATACTATTCTAACACTGACAGCATTGTACTTCAGGAAAGATCCTGAGATGTCTTTTTTGATGATGAATGTACCCCCATTCCTCTTTGTCATTCCCAGTATAGTAGACCATATAATTATCTGAATCAAAATTGCCCATTCCAGTCCATTTTAGTTCACTGATATCTAGAATGTCAATGTTTATGCATTCCATTTCCCTTTTGATGATTTCTAATTTTCCTAGATTCATACTACATACATTACATGTTCCAATTATTAATGGATGTTTACAGTTGTTTCTCCTCATTTTGAGTCATGCTACATCAGCAAATGGGAAGTCTCTGGGGCTTTACTCCATTCCTGTCATTAATATAGACTCTACTTTAAGGAAGCAACTCTTCCCAGTCATCTTTTGAGTGCCTTCCAACCTAGGGGACTCATTTTCAGGCATTATATCTAACAGTATTTCTCTGCCACTCATAGGGTTTTTGATGGCTAATTGTTTTGGGAGTGGGCTGCCAGGTCCTATTCCCTAGTCTGTCTTACTCTGGAAGATCACCTGAAACCTGTCCACCATGGATGACCCTGCTGGTATCTGTAATACCAGTAGCACAGCTTTCAGCATCACAGCCACATGCAAATCCTCACAGTATGGCAAACCAACAGGCATATGGGGGTACTGAGCATGATAAATGGAGAAAAGTTTGAGGTTGTCCATAATTTTGCTTTACTTGGTTCTACAATCAACACCCATGGAAGCAGCAATCAAGAAATCAAAAGATCCATTGCACTGGGATAAGCTGTTGCAAAAGACCTCTTTAAAGTGCTGAAAAGTAAAGATGTCACACTGAAGAGGAAGGTGTGCCTGACTCATGCTATAGTATTTTCAGTGGCACCATATGGTTTTGAAAGCTGGACATTGAATAGGGGAGACAGGAGAAGAGTTGATGCTTTTGAATTATAGGCTGGAGATGAATATTGAATATACCACAGACTACCAAAAGAACCAACAGATATGTTCTAGAAGTTCAACCAGAATGCTCCTTGGAAGCAAGGATGGCTAGACTGTGTCTTACCTATTTTGGACATGTAGTCAGGAGGGACCAATCCCTGAAGAAGAACATTACGTTTGGGAGAGCAGCAGGTCAACCAAAAAAAAAAAAGGAACACCCTCAACTAGATAGATTGACACAGTGGCTGCAACAATGGGCTTAAACATAGAAAAGATCATGTGAATCAGGGAGTGTTTTTTCTGTTGTACATAGGGTCACTATGGTCAGACCCCCATCAATGGCACCTAACAACAATAAGCATGAGTTACCTCAGAACAAATGATCTTGTTGAAAACAAAAATTTATACCAGTAATATGAAGGGTGTCTTTTACTTTTCTAGGATCACAGAAGATTAAACCAGAAGATGTTGAGGGTGTAGTCATATGTATAGGAGACTTAATCTTCTCCTTTACTACCTGTGAGATATTTAATCTTTCTTGTCCTCATTTTCATCTTTTGTATTTTAAATCTCAAAATGATTTTGAGAAAGGAATTTTTGAATGTTTGTTTATGCTGAAAACTTCAATTATTACAAAATATATTTTTGGAGGGGGGTGGTGCCAGGGATTGAACCCAGGGCCTGTGCTCTACCCTGATTTATTACCCCACTGTCCTCAAAATGTATTCTTTGGCCGGGCGCAGTGGTGCATGCCTGTAATCCCAGCGGCTCGGGAGGCGGAGACAGGAGGATCGCAAGTTCGAGACCAGAGGCAGTCTGTGTAACTTAGCAAGACCCTGTCTCAAAAAAAAAGTAAAAAATGGGCTAGGGGCACAGCTCAGTGGTCCAGCACTTGCAGAGCATGCAAGCACGAGGCCCTGGGTTCAACCCTCAATACCACAAAAAAAATAAATAAATAAATAAGTATTCTTTGAAGGGTTTTATGAGAGGGAGGAGAGACCAACCTGAGTGTTCATAAATTCAGACATAGCTAAGCATTCATTGGGTGTCTAATGTGTGCCAGACACTGAGGGTAAAAAAGTTAAGCACTGTATGGGCAGATCTGTATCCCCCAAAATTCTTATGTTGAACCCCAGTACTTCAGAAGTGGCTATTTTTGATGATAGGGCCTTTAAAGAGGCTATTAAGTAAAAGCAAGATCGCAGAGTGGCCCTAATCCAATACAACCGGTGTCTTCATAAGAAGGAGCAGTGAAGGCATAAACTCACACCATGTGAAGGGGCAGGAAAAAGTCATCTGCAAGTTACAGAAAAACTCCTAAAGTTTATTGGATACTAAATCTTATTAAAGATCCAAATTTTGATTTGTATATGATTAGGGAAAAAATCAGTCTGGGCCAAATGACAGTATTATTTAATGAGCACATTCTGTTTCTGTCTGCCTTTTTCTCTCTGTTTCATATTTCAGTGGAAGTCAATTTTCTGCTTTTGAGAATGTTAGTACAGAAGTACTCTGACTGGAAATTCAAAGAAATTTTATAAGCCTAAAGTTTGAACAAAAACACTAACTATAAATAAGAAAGGACATAAGGAAAACTGCATATTTGGATCTCTATTCAAGGAACAGTGATCTAAAATAAGCTTGAGAGCCTCACCTGCCTGTGAGCCCTAAAACCAGGCTCACCTATAAACAAAAATGTCCAACATGGATTTGCCAATACTCAAAGTGAGGGCAAGTGAGGTGGGCAAAGGAAATAGCTCTCCATCCCTCCACGCAGCAGGAAGGGCCCAGGCAGCTTCCACTCACGGCTCAGGTAGACCTGACCAGCCCCCAGGCAGCAAATGTGCAGAGGCCCAGCAGACAGAGCCCAAGCCCCCAGCCTGGAAACAGAGCAGGTGTTTCCCAACAGACTTGCCCACAAAGGCAGCTGCATTCCTGGTAGCAATGAGTGAGACTTGACATGATTCTCAACAACTCTTCTGCACAGGGCAGGGCAGGGCACAGGAAAGTTAACCAGGGGAAACTGCTACCCAAAGCTGCACTGGGTGTTAATCAAGCCATCTCCCAAACTGCAGGAAGGCTTATATCAAAGGCTTTTATTTGCCCCTAAGGCCCTGTTTGTGCCTTATTTAACAATTATCACTGGTAGCGGTCTGCCTTCCTCATCCAGTTGAGGCCCCAAGCTAGAGGTTCTGCTGCTGTGCTGGCTTGCCTTTGGTAGCCCCTCAAGGAGAAAAGCTCCCCGGGAAGGAGATAGCACTTTATTTTTATCCCAGTTAAAGTCCCTATCCAATCCATTAATAGCTGTGATAACCTTGGTCCAGGGCATTTCCTGGAGAAGCTATAACCAGCTGGGGTTAATGAACTCTCCCTACCATTAATTCCTGGGAGAGGCCATTGGCCTGAATTGTTACTTAATTACTCTTCTGTGTACAGCTTCATAAAACAATGAAATGCTTTCTTTCAGGAAAAAGGGAGATGGTAATGGAGGTCATCAGAGGCCATTAATTTTACAAATAGTTTGTTAGAAACTACAGTATGTTAAGAAGTCACTGTGGCTCACAAATCACCTCAATGTGGTCCTTGTTAAGTAGAGATCTGAAACTTCACAGGTTCCTATGACTCACACACACAAAAAGTTCCAAATTGTGAAGATGGCCAAATTGTACACATGTTCAGGTGTACAGAAATATATTCTTTATATTCTGTAACTGATCTTTCCCTAAAGTTGTCAAGAAAAGGCCCAAGGGAACCAACCAAGATATCACAGATGTTTCCAATTTTGAAATCTCCTTTTGGTAATTTCTCCATCCCTAATCTCCAGGCCATAATCAGTACCAGTATGAGCTGCAGATGAGCGAGTAAAGCTTCATCTGTACTTACACAATAAATGTAATGCACTGGAATCATCCCAAAACCTCCCACCCAACCCTTCAACTTATGGAAAAATTGTCTTGCACAAAACCAATCCCTGGTGCTAAAAAGGTTGGGCCTCTTTTTTAGGGTGATCCTCATTCTCCAAAGCCCTGATCTTTCCCTGGATGGTGGTAGGTACAGGAAAAAGCTACAGATCCATGAACCTTTGCAGCGAAAAACTTTGAGTCTTCATGCCTATTGGTGCTCCTGGAGCTGGGGTACTCTGTCTACCTCAGCACACTCCCAGATCTCTTTTTGCCCACCAAGCCTCTTTACAACCTCTATACCCCACTTCCAGGTCTAGGAAGGCTCAGCCACTTTCTCTGTACCACCCAGTTTAAAATGACAACCCACCTGCCATACACACAGTGCCTTTCCTCTTACTCTTGTTGCCAGTTTGTTTCTTGACAGCATTTTCTTTCTATCACATGAAATAAAATGAACTTATTTTGTTGCTGTATTGTTCCTGTGTCCACACACACACACACACACACACACACACACACCTTAAAATGTAAATTTCATAAGGACAAATGCTTTGGACTGTTTCACTCTTTCCTTCTAGTGCTTAGGACAGTGTCGGACAGACACAGGTCCTCTCTCGGTCTTTAATGTTGGTTGAATGAATGAGTAGTTAGTTGGGTGTACCATAGAATCATACTGCTGGCCACAAGACCCAGACTTCCCATTTTAGTCACACTTGGACAGGAAGGAAGCCCCATCCACTAGAGAAATGATTCTAGAGACTGTCCCTTCATACTGCACAGAAATCAGAACCATGCAAGCTATTCCTGCTTAGGGAAGACTTGGCCACCAAACCCCTGCTCCCATGGTGGCTCTGACTCCGCACACGTGGTGAGAAACTGTTGCCACCGACCCTACTGTGACACGCTGCCTCAACCATCCTCTGTCAATGGCAGAGTCATGACCCCTCGGAATGTTCTGGGATTCTATTAGATGGTTCCAGTGGGAAAAGATTAGACTCTTCAGAAGCTAATTGACTAGGGCAGGATCAGGAAGGCAAAACACACAAGAAGAGAGGTAAAGTGTGTAGAAGGAATGGAGGAAAGCTGAACATTTCAGGGCAGAGGGAGCAAAATAATCACCTTCTGCTTGGCTTTCTGAGCCCTCTTTGAGGCTAAAGAGCTCACTGCCTGGCTTGCAGAGGCTGGCTGGACAGCAGAGACACCTTTTTAGGGCAACGGGGTCTATACCCACACTTTTAGGGCCTCCAGGAAAACAACAGGACTTATAAAAAGGGGGGACTTTGGAATAATTAATAACTTTTGTTTCTTTCTTCTGTGTCTTGCACACATTTCCAAATTGCTTTATATTGTAAACAATCTCTGAATGTATCTGTTCACAGGACATATACTGAATTCACTGAAATTACCACTGTACCCTCATTGCTCCCTTCCTGAGGCAGAGTCCTGTGAGGGGAAGAAGAAATGGAAGCTTGGGTCTTATCATGTCCAGACAGGGGCTTGGAGGGAGGGCAAAGTTCATTTACTTTCTATTTGGGAAGACTCTGGTCTCCTTACTCTGTACTTCATGAATGGATCTATTCCCCCAATTCACAGATACATCTCTGCTGGCATTTTAGGGAATCTACAATGGAAGAATGCAAGGAAGATCAACTAGATTATGAGTAAGTAATTGTGATTATGCAAAGCCATGTCTACGCACCAGATGTAAGGCAGATCTGCTACTGATATTTCACCTGCCTTCTCACCTTCCTCACCTTCCTATTTCCACCCTCTTGTCCCTCACTCAAATTTCCCCGGCACTCCAATCCTTCATGAAATGGTAACTATTGTAAATTCCCTATCCAAGCCCTTTAGAACTTTGTTTTCCAATATCGTTCTTCATTCTTAGCCCAAACAAAAGTCTCTGAGCCTTGCTACCGTATTTCTGATTAATAATTTCAAAGACGAACCAATTTACATATGAGAAAAAAGAAAGTTTATGAGTTTCCCATACATATGAGCCTTCCATACATTACATACTTTCTAGACTATTTTAAACTTACCATTCTTCATCCAAATTTATTTAAAAAAAGATGTTTGTAGTCCTGAAAGCTGTGCCTGGAGTATATTTGTGTGTGCTCAATGAGATGGCTCTCATGGTAGAATCTCAAGCGTTCTCGTAGGCAAATGGAAGAGAAGTGTGAGGAGCAGAGACCGAGACTCCACCATGATGATTTTTGTCTCTACATAAAGCCAGGCCACACCAGAAGTGATGAACCACATGGCTAGATAAAAATACTCAATAAAAATAGTTTTCATAAGCAGGTTTTGAGAACAATTTAAGAAAAGGTTGTCAAGGGAAACAAGTCTCTCCCAGGCAAGGGGCTATTTAAGGAAGCAAAGCTTCTCATGAAACCAGAGTGGAGGTGCACTATGATCTTGAGCACTTTGGAAGAGAAGCCTGGGAAAGATGTCCCTTGCTGCATTGAGAGTTATTTAAGCAAATTGTAGAGCATAATTAAGAAATATCATTTTTCAAGAACAAAAAAAGGAAAAGTGTGTTCCTAGAAGCAGCAAGGTTGATGAACTACATACACATCTTTTTATATACCCTCCGTTTGGACAAGAGACTTTTTTTTCTCTTTAAGATAACTGGCCTTTGTTTATTTTGGGGCTGAGTCTATAGGTCAGAAAAAATGGAAATCTTAAGATTGGCCCAGTCAAAGAGGAACATTATCAGTTTGAACATGGACCTTGAAAAGGATATGCAGAGAATAGATGAAGCAAATCAGGAACTGCTTCTCAGAATCCAAGAGAAAGAAAATGAGATTGAGAGGTGAGTCTTTGGGTCCTTTCTTAGTCTAAAAAGAAGGGGTAGAGGAAAAGAGAGAAAACTGAGTTGTGCTCCTTGATCTAGAAAACTATAGCATAACAGACAATTTCTCCTTCATTCTGCGGCATTTCTCTGTGATTGGAACACTGAGGTTTCAAACAGATTCCTTAAAAGCTGGGTGAAGTGAATTGAGAGAACACTGGGGCATTTGGCCTGGGAACCAGGCAGATCCTACTTTTTGTGTTTTGTGGGTGATAGGATTCTATGGCTCCAGTAAAGAAAGGTTTCCAACTTGAGACTGAAGTATGTGGTCACCAAAGCACCCTCACAACTGCTACGTGTATGTTGTCAGCACTGGCCCTGCCGGTCATGGGTGCTTAAGGGGCATGCTTGTGTCACCTAGGCTGGAAAGTGAGCTCACCCAGACGGGAGACCCGGCAGAAGATGAGGAGTGGGAGAAGGAAAACCGCACCACGATGGAAAGAGAAAGAGCCTTGCAGGAGCTGGAGGAAGAAACAGCCAGGCTTGTAAGCGGGAAGCTAGGAAGAGCTATTCCACAGGTTTCATTCCTCATGCTGGCCCTCACGTGTCAAATAAGCCAGTTTCCCCTTTTCAAATACAAAAATAGTCATCCACTCAGAGGGTGTGATGCAGTGCATCACGCACAGAAGGCAATGTGTGGAGGGCAGGGCTTCTCTGGTTATTTTTAATATGGAGAAGCCCCATAGGTGAGCATCTATATCCCTGGTAAGTTCACATGTACTTCACTTGTGCTTTGATCTCCAGATCCACTTAGATTATGCAAGTAAAACTGAATTACTGCAGAAAAATATTGCCAGGGTGAAGTGGATAGCAATCAGCTGAATAAGAACAGATAAAGATCCACTGATGCAGACTGAGCTCTGATACTTTCTCTCCCCAGGAAAGGAAGAACGAGACTCTGGTCCACAGTATAACAGAACTTCAGAGAAAGGTGGGGAGAGGCCATGTGTTCCCCAGTGCCCCTACCTCACCCTCATTCTCCACAGAGGCAAGGGAGGGAGAGAAAACACAAAGGAGTCCTATATGTCAAAGAGGCCTCAGCTAGGTGGAGGCGCCACTCTCTGACTCATTCTCCAGAGGCTGAGGTTCATGATCTAAATGTCATGGAGACTCTGGGCAGGCATGAGGTGAAAGGAGTGAATGAGGTATTTAGTGATCCCAGGGCTGCTTCGTTCTACCACAAGAGAATGGATTCCAACAGACACTCTGTCACGTGATCTACTGGGACCTTTACGGTGAGAGGTTAATTTACTTTCAGTAGAGACTTTCAAGGGCTGGGATTTAGTTTAGTTGGTAGAGTGCCACTCTGCAGTCTCTGAGGCTCCAAGTTCAATTCCCAGCACCGCAAAAATGGGAGAAAAACATGGCAATCCACTCCCAAGACAATCCCCAAACAATTAGCCATTGAAAACCCTATGAGGGTCACTATGAGTGATACATGACTCGACAGCACCTAACAATAACAACAGAGACTTTTGAACACGTGCGCGCGCGTGCGCGCGCGCACACACACACACACACACACACACACATACACACCCCTAACTTAATCCCCTAAGCTTTCTTCCTTCTTATCTAGGCATGTTTTCTGTGCCTCGATCCTCTCCTCAGATCCCAGTGAGCTTCTGACAACTACTCACCTCTGACCCAAGCCTGCAGCTCCACGTAGCCCAGCAGGCTTTAGGGGTTCAGGGCAGTCCTCTTTCCTTGAGTAAACTCCAGCTCTAGTAACAAGACTAGGGAGAAGAAGACAGAGGTAGAACAAAGATGTCTGCACTGCATAGCAAGTATCTCCCAAGAAACCCTCTTCTAGAAGCTCTGATCTCCACATACCAGAGGATGTCTTTTATGTCGGTTTTTTGTTATTGTTGTTATTGTTAATGTATGTTTTCATCTGAGATATTTTTTTCGTTTGGAACTATAGCTTACAAGAAAATCACACAAGACAGCCAGTTGTGAACAAGGCAATCCAGATGGAGCCCCAGAAGAGTCCAAGGTAAATGAAAAAGCAATCCTGAATGGGTTTAGGCTATGCAACTAGGAAACAAACTGTCCAGTTAGAAACAATTGTCAAAGTTGCAATAAATTCTTACCATTTTTCACCTATGTCAGGTTTAAGCCTGAGCCATAAGTGCTGAACTCTCTTCTTCCCCTTGGTAAAAAAAATTTCACTCTGAAGTCAGATTTTTTATTTTCTCTTCTGTTGTGAAAAGGAGGGCAAAAATTCATTTGCAAAATTTGAGGCAGTTGAAGTACCTCATTTAAACCCTGGCTCCAGCATTTAATTTGGTGTGTGAAGTTGGGCTATTTAATCACTCCCTCCCAGCATCAGTTTGAGAATTAAATGAGATTATATATACAAAATATTCTTTTTTTTCTTTATTATTTAAAAGTTTGGCTAAGGTGTACGCATAAATTCATAGAGACAGAACTAGGATTGTTGAATCTACTGAGAGCTAAGCAATTTCATGCCCCGTTATTATTCCGATCCAAAAAGAGTTTATTCAATTAGCCACTCAAGTATTTAACAACCACCAGTTCCTAATCACATCATACAATATTCAGTGTTTCTCTAAGTGTGTTCCAAAGCTAAGAACTTGGGACCAACCACAAGCTATCTGATCAAAAATAAAACTTAGAGGCTTTTTTTTAATTCAGAAAGCAGATGAAATTCTTTTTTGACCCTTTCTCCAGAATTGTATCTTTGTCCTTATCTAACTTCTCTTTACTGTCTAAAGTATACACTTCACAGTGTATATGAAGCCCCTGAAGAAATGTACACCCTGAAAACAGAAGCAGAGCATGAAAGAATATAGAATGATTCCCTTATTTTCTGCTGGCCACTTTAGTATTGGTGGCCAAAAAATCATGAAGGCCAAAGTCTGCTAAATAAGCTTGCTTGGCTGTGCTTATCCAAAACACCTGCTGGGAAGAAAGACATGAGGAATCTGAGGCTCCGTCAGGAAGAAACTGGAGTTAAGACTAGAAAGGTCATGAACATTTGACCATGCTGGCCATAGAATTCAGGAGACTAATTTCCTTCCAAGATCCCTTCTTTTTCCCAGAGCAGATTTTCCTGAAGGTAATTTGGCCAGGGGCTGTGGTGTAGCTCAGTTGGTAGAGTGCTGCTCTGTGTTCTCTGAGGACCCAGGTTCGATCTCCAGCACTACCAAAACAGGAGAGGGATGTGGCAATCCACTCCTGAAACAATCAGCCAATGAAAACCCTGTGAAGGTCGGGCTGACTCAGGGTACCTAACAACAACAAATGTGTTAGGAACTTGCGGATTTGGGGCTAGGATTTAACTCAGTTGGTAGAGTGCTGCTCTGTTCTCTCTGAGGGCCTGGGTTCAATCCCCAGCTCTGTGAAAATGGGGAAAGGATGTGGCAGCCCACTCCCCAGGCAATCCCAAAAACAATCAGCCATCGAAAACCCTATGAGATTCGCTATGAGTTGGACCCAACTGGACAGCACCTAACAACAACAACAACAACAACAATGTGGCCACCACAGAGTTCGTGACACACTGGGTTGGGCCACACTGGGTCAGGGTCCCCACCTTCATCAGTGCCATTGGCATTGTTTGTGGCAGAGTGTTATTAGCCCTTTGAACAACCAGCTTTGTAGAATTCTCAGGGGGCATCTTGATGTACATGATAGGGGCAGCACCTCTTTTGCTTCTGTCACTTTGTTGTTATTAGGTGCCATCGAGTCCGTATCTGACTCATAGCAACCCTACGTACAATGGGGAAACACTATTGTCAGTGCTTCTCTGCTGTTCATAGGGTTTTCAATAGTGGATTGATTTGGGGGAGTGGGTTGCTGGGTCCTTCTCCCAAGCCTACAGCACCTGGTGTTCCCAGGCAGTCTTCCATCCAAGTACTAACCAGGCCCAAGCCTGCTTAGCTTCCGAGATCTGACGGGATCGGATACCACAGGGCTACGGCTGCAGGCTATTCTGTTCTTCTAGCACAGTTCTGACGCTTAGCAGTGTGCCTGCTTCAAACCCTTATGACCTTCCTCATTGGCCTGAACTCCATCTGGCTGACTGGGTCCAGGTATAAGGGACTGGAGGGAGAAATAACTGTCTAAAGAGTCCAGATGTCAAACACAGCCCGGAGACGAGAATGAGAACAAGGGAGCTGAAAAGAGGAGGCAGGTTGGCAGGTCCACTCTGCCTCCAAAGTACATTCCAAATGAATCCACTCCTCTCCAGCCATTGCCCTGATGCTGTCCACCTTCTGCAGGCCACCATGACCCGGACAACTGAAGCAGCCTCCTAACAGTCTCTCCACTTCTACTCTTACTCTTAAACAATCCATTTTCCACACACAGAGAAAAACTGTGCTTTAAAATCACAAGTCACTCCTCAAGCCTTCTCCTGGCTTCACACTGCAATGAGACTAAAGAAACAAACTCCTAGCCAGGTGTGGTGGCTCACACCTATGAGCCCAGCAACTCAAGTGGCAGAGGCAAGAGGGTCACAAGGTCAAGACCAGAGGCAGCCTGCATAATTGAGATCCTGTCCCAAAATAAAAAATAAAAAGAGGGCTAGGGGTGCAACCCAGTGGTAGATCACCTGCAAAGTATGTGCAAGGCCCTGGGTTCAACCCCCAAGTACCAAAAAAAAAAAAAAAAATTAGTGCCAAACTCCTAAAACTACTAGGAGCTACAAGGCCCTACATAATCTAGTCCCTGTCTGCCTTTCTCACCTCTCTCCTACCTACCAAACTCTACTTCCTCATACATACCAGATTAATTCTACTTCCTGATCATAGCCCTGGCAATCACCTCCCCATTGAACATATTTCTTCTAGATATGTTGTTGTTAGGTGCCTTCGAGTCGGTATCCGACTCATAGCGACCCTCATAGGGTTTTCAATGGCTGAGTGCTTCGGGATTGCCTTGGGAGTGGATTGCCAGGCCCTTCTCCCATTTTTGTGGTGCATGGGAATTGAACTCGGGGCCTCAGAGACTGCAGTGCAGCGCTCTACCCACTGAGCTAAATCCCAGCCCTTCTTCTAGATATACAGTTACTGAATATTTATTATTTAGATTTTAGTTCAAGTATCATGAGAGAGTGCTTGCAGCCGTACCACTGTGATGTGCAGTCCCATCAGATCTCGGAAGCTAAGCAGGGTCAGGCCTGGTTAGTACTTGGATGGGAGACCGCCTGGGAACACCAGATATGGTAGGCTTAGGAGAAGGATCTGGCAACCCACTCCCAAAATACAATCTGCCATTGAAAACCCTATGAATAGCAGAGAAGCACCAATAGTGTTTTGCCTGTTGTATGTAGGGTCCATATGAGTCTGACGCCTGCAGCCATAGCCCTGTGGCATCCGATCCCGTCAGAGCTCTGAAGCTAAGCAGGGTCGGACCTGGTTAGTACCTGGATGGGAGACCTCCTGGGAGCACCGGAAGCTGTAGGCTTGGGAGAAGGACCTGGCAACCCCCTCCCAAAAATCAATCTGCCATTGAAAACCCTATGCACAGCAGAGAAGCACTGACAATAGTGTTTCCCCTATTGTATAGAGGGTCGCTATGGGTCGGATACCGACTCGATGGCACCTAACAACAACAATAACAACATGAGTCTGACACTGACTCAAGGGCACCTAACAACAACAACAGCAACAACATCATAAGAGAGTCTGCAGCCATAGTACCTGAGCATCTGGTCTCGGAAGCTAAGTAGGGTTGGCCTGGTTAATCCATGGATGAGAGACCACCTGGGAATACCAGGTGCTACAGGCTAGGGAAAAGGACCTGGCGACCCACTCCCAAAACAATCTACCATTAAAAACTCTAAGAATAGCAGAGAAACACTGACAATAGTGCCAGGCATGGTGCACTGTCAGGGAGTATTTCATTCTGTTGTACATAGGGTCACTATGAGTCAGACCCAACTCCACAGCACTTAACAATAATAACACCATCATGAGAGAGGCCTTCGCCCACTACCTCTCACATCCTCTTCTCATATCACCACCAGCACCACCACCACCACCGTTATCTCTAGCCACATTAATCTGTTTTTATTTCCTTTGTAGCACATACCATTATCATGTTGACTTATGTGTTATGTCCCCTAACTAGAATGTCAACTCTGTGTGGGTAGAAAGCCCTTGATTTCCGGTCTCCACTATATCCTCAGCACCATCCCCACCCCAACTCCACACACCACCTTTCATGTCAGCATAGTGGCAAGATAGAATACCCTTTCACCAAGTACTTAAGGAAAGAAAAGAGCAAAGAAGGAACAGAGAGAGGGATAAAAGAGTGAGCAAAAGCCTTGGATTCAGACTGACTATATAAAAGAAATAAGAAGAGCAGAGTTTTTCAAGACTGATGTTATTTTCAAGAGAATTAGGTAAGAGGATGAAACTAAGAATTGAAGTTCAGGGGTTAAGAGTAACACCAGATCAGTGTAAACAAATATGTTCCCTAAGCAGCTGCAAAGAGCACTGGATGGATTCGTCCTCCACCAAAACCACATCTGAAAGCCTGGCCTGATGCCCTTCAATATTCTGGGAGGAAACCTCTGACAGAACATGTCATTCCTGTAGTTTTCACCTCACTGAGTTACCCAACTCCTTTCCTTTCTGCAGGTTAAGTTACAACAGCTGGAAGTTTCCTGTGCAGACCAAAAAAAGGAGCTGGTCAAGGTAACAACAATGACTCCACTGTTTCTTCTCCCCAAGAAAGGGAAACTCAATCCTGTCAGACAATCTAAGACATTTCTCAAATGATTGACATATAATCAGTTCAGTTCTAGACTTAGGACCATTATGGAGCTAAGAGAAAGTAAGAAAAGGAAGATGAATACAATCCTTTAGATGAGGGGTCCCCACCTCCCAAGTCACGAACCTTTACCAATCCATGGCCTGTTAGGACCAGGGTCTCAGTGGGAGGTGAGCCAGCAAGCCAGGAAGCCTCACCTGTATTTACAGCTGCTCCCCAGCACTTGAATCATCCCAAAACCTTCCCCTGCCCCAGGTTTGTGGAAGATTTGTCTTCCATGAAACCAATCCCTGGTGCCAAAAAGGTTGGAGGCTGCTCTAGATTACCTTCACCTTAACATTTTTTCTAAAATTATAGTCTATCATCTGTATCTTCCACATATTAACATCTCTGCCTGTCTCAATTATGTAATTCCCATCTGGGCTGTAATATATTGTTTATTTATCCTTCAAAACTGAAATGAGTTTATATATTTATGTTGCTGTTGTTCCTTGCCATTGAGTCAGTGTCTAACTCTCAGCGATCCTACATACAACAGGCAAAACACTACTGTCAGTGCTTCTCTGCTATTCATAAGGTTTTCAACGGCTAATTGTTTTTTGGGAGTGGTTGCCGGGTCCGTCTCCCAAGCCTATAGCACCTGGTGTTCCCAGGCAGTCTCCATCCAAGTACTAACCAGGCCCGAGCCTGCTTAGCTTCCGAGATCTGACAGGATCAGACACCACAGTGGTACAGCTTCAGGCTATATATTTATATGTACAGCAAAAAGACATTTAGAACAACCAGAAAGCCACATTTTGGATCTGTAACAAAGGAGGAAACATGTATACTCCTGTTCTTAAATGCAATTTTACTGAGAGAAATTCAAAACCAATTTTGGATTCCCAGGTAATGGAAGACTATGCATTTGTGGCCCAGCTCTGTGAAGATCAAGCCCTCTGCATAAAGGTACAGCTTCTCAGGCAAGGGACAGTAAGGGTTTATGTAGCTACAGGATGAATGGAAGCATGCTAGTCAGATCATGCTATCTGAAAGCAGTTTAACTCTTCAGTGTGGTGCTACAAAGAAACTTGAGAGTCACCAGCCTGCCACTACCAATATCACCCTTCTGTACCTTGACTCCCTGGAAACCACTGCCCTGCTCTCTGAGTCCCCATATTCTTATCAATAATGAGCACCTCTGCTATGTCTAACCCCAGTTCCTCTCGAGAATCCACACAGTGCTGAGGGGCAGTGAGCGATCAGAAGCATGGGTGGGGTCTGTGAAAGCAGCAGAAGTGGCGATGGAAAGTCTGAACATTCATGTTACAGTGTAATAATAACAAGTGCTTTAATGCATAGAAAAATCATAAAATGTCCAGGTAGTAACTATAGCTTCCCTTATTTCTCTTTGAAGAAGTACCAGGAAACTTTGAGAAGAATAGAAGAAGAACTAGAGACTCGATTCCTTGAGAGAGAAGTGTGAGCTTTGGCAAACAAAGGAACATCCTGGTTTAGTGGTAACTCCATCTCAGCCTGAGCCAGGGCAAACTTCTGGCCCAGTTCCCATCCAGAATTGAATGAGCTCCACCAATGCATTTCCCCCTCCCTTTGTGATCAGGTTAAGCACTGCTAGACCACACCAACCTTAAACTCCCAGCCTTAAAAGACTATAGAAACAGATCTCCCTTTAACATTTTATAACTTTATCACAGTGCTATTTGGTCTCACTTTATGAGCAGGAACATGTATTTTCTCTTTTTTTTCTCCCTTTATTAGTAAATGATGATGAAGTACAGAGTGATACAGCAATAGCTTTTTCCATTATGCACCCTTTATGTCACTTCTAGCAATACATAAACACAAGTTTTATGGAGCCTTATGGCTACTTTGCAGTTAACTCTGATACTTACTTGGGTTATCTTCCCCTATTTCTCCAACATACTCATGAAGTTGTGCTGTTTACTTTGAGCTTGACCTCTCCCCCTTCATCCCTCCACAATGACCCTTCTTCCCATCCCATCTTCACCAATCTTCACTTCCCTCTGCTAGGTCCCTCCCTCCTTCTTTCCATACCTTAAGTTGTCCCTTCTATACTGTTTAATTGTGCATTTTTTATATTTCAATTTATGAATAGGATTTTTCCTTCCTTTATTGCAGCAAAATGGATGGAATTGGAGAACATCATCTTAAGTGAATGAACACAAGTCCAAAAAGAGAAATACCATGTGCTCTCACTCATATGTGGGAACATGTATTTTCAAAAGTGTTAGTGGCCAGGCACCTTGATTAGCCAAGTATTATATTCTTCGTATTCCACAGAAAGGCCTTAAAACTCACACCATCCTGTTTCTCTTCCAAATATATGGAAACCCAAGCATAGGGGAGAGGCATGAAACTCTTCTCTAGACTCACCATAGATGCCATCTTATAAAACTCAGAGATGTACAAAACTCAGAGATGTACAACTGAACATTAAAAATTAGAATGCTACTTGAAGGGAGAGTAAGGATGCATGTTTCATCAGAAATGATAAAGGAAAACCCCCTAAAATTATTCCTTGAGTTTGTCAAGAGAGTAAACGGTACAAAACTCAAACCAAAAACTTAACCTCCATTTCTTGATCCACCTTGTAAGTCAACTCTTAACTCAATCAAAAAGTATTTCTATTTAATAAAATATGTTTGGATCTTTGGATCAAGAACAAGAGGTCAAAACTACATGTCCTATAAGTAGGCCACATACAAACTATGGCTGAAAGCCAGGGTCCTAGGACTTGGGGGGCCTTGCTCCTAAAAGATACCTTCAAATATGTCAAGAACCTTGCTGAGCATTAGGTTAGGGCTTCACTGTTAAGCTAAGATTCCAGAACAGGGTTGCCTAGTAGAAATATCTGTGCCATCCAGCAAGTAGCCACTAACCCCATGTGACTATTGAGTACTTGAAGGATGACTAGTGTGACTGAGGAAGGAATTTTTATTTTAATTAATTTAACTTTAAATTGCTACTCGTAGCCAGTGGCTACAATGTTGACCAGTATAGCCTTAGCCTGTAAAATTGTTTTTAAGTAACCATCCTGTTGGATGACTAGTTGAATACTCTATCTGGTCTCTTTCTTGTTTCTTTTCCCCTTAGATCAAAAGTCTTAAGTATGGCTTCTGTGAGCAAAAAGTTTAACAGCCAAAATAATGAGGTAAGCACTTCATTCCCCTTTAGCCCTTCTCAGTGCCATTGCCTTTCCAAGAAATTTCCAAAAACTATAAACCACCAAATACATACCAATCTCTCCATGTGCGTTTTTCAAGAATTTCCAACTATAATTTCTAAGCATTGTAGCCCAAAACAAA
Organism: Pedetes capensis; assembly: GCA_007922755.1. Lineage (NCBI taxonomy): Eukaryota > Metazoa > Chordata > Mammalia > Rodentia > Pedetidae > Pedetes > Pedetes capensis. The sequence goes on along the minus strand of VMDO01016996.1, from coordinate 14,762 downwards.
AACCAAACAAGATGCTAAAGAACAATCAACTTCCCCCTCTTCCACCCATATGAATAACAGATTCCCCCCTCCCCCATAATAGCCTAAGACCTAAGAAATTTCAATAGGAAGCAGGAAAGAACATGGATTGAGGATACGCTGCCCAGAGAGGAGGTAATTCCAGGGCACGTACACTGCCCCTCCCATCTCCTGGAATCACAGTACTTTTTGCCCAAATTTTCACAACACAGAGCACCAGTCATCCGTTACCATCTGATTAGAGTTGGCCTGTGAGTTAAAATACAGAAGGCCATTGCTTCTTTATGACACAAGTTCAATGTCAGTCCATATTTAGCATCATGAAGTCAGCAGTTCATGTGCAAAGGTCTGAAGGAGGCCTTATGGGACATGTAGTTTTGACCTCTTGTTCTTGATCGAAAGATCCAACTGAACTGAACTTCAGATGGACAGTCTGCTCTCTTATGGCAGCAGACACATCAGATTAAAAGATAAACTGCTGGGCATGGTACCTCATGCCTCTAATCCCAGAGACTCTGGAGGCAGAGTCAGGAGGATTGCAAGTTTGAGGCCAGAGGAAGCCTGCATAACTTAGCAAGCCCCTGTTTAGTAATAAAAATTAATAAAATGGAACTAGCAGTACAGCTCAGTGGTAGAGCACTTGCAAAGTATGTGCGACCTCCTGGGTTCAACCCCCAAGTACAGCAAATAAATAAGTAAGTAAGTAAATAAATAAATAAATAAATGAAATGAAATGAAATAAAATAAAAAGATGAACTTCTGTTGGACTCTAATTTTGACAAGGTTGACAATCACCTGAAATTTTATATAACCAAGGCAGATGGCTTTAATGATCTTAGAAAATAGAGCCATCTCTTCCTTAAAAGAAAATACCAGCCATTATTCATTGTCCTGAGATTACCAAGTTCATTGGTTATATGTTAGATCTTGTCCATAGTGGCCATGGTTCCCATTGTCCTATACAAGTCATTCTGGCCCCTAAGCTTGCACATTCCACTTAGCAAATGAGACTCCTGAAATTAACTGAAGCCAACTTTCTAGAAGCAAGTTTAGCAAGCTCTATCATCTATACCCAGTAGCTCTTCAAAATATTCCTTTTAACCAGCTATCAGAGAAAAAAATAAATTTGTCTACATCAACCATGGTGGCTCACTGACTCAGTAATATGTGAGCAACTTTTAGAGAGGCTCCCCGAGCAGCTACCTGGCATAACACTTAATCTCCTTCAAGCTAAAGAACTGGATTTCAATTCCACAGCTCTAAAATGTGATCATAATTCCTCTCCTTTTTGATCTTACAAGGAAGTTAAAAGGACAATGAGAAAATATGTTGAAAGAGAGAGGTCAGAGAAAGCCAGAAATCCTCATCTTTAGATGTTTAGTGGTTTTTAAACTTATCTCTTAGATTTTAATATATGTTCATTATTAAAACATGTAGATCATGAAAGCAGACAGGATTTAAATAGGGAAAGATAATGGACTAAAAGGAGAGGGCCAAGAAGAAAGGGTAATGGGAGAAGAATATATGTCACATATGTTGCCCCTGATAGCAAAACTGGGATATATAGACAGACATACTCACAGAAAAGACATGCAAAGTAGAAAGGAGACCATTGATGGGCACAGAGGGGTTGGGGAAAGAAGGTCATGAGAGGGTAAGGCGGAAGGTAACACGAGCAATGTACAATGAAATGCAGGTATGGAAATGTCATGAGACCCATTAAGTTGTACGTTAAAAATTACCAATAAGTTTTTTAATTAAAATAATAACAAATAAATAAAATATAAAACCTATCTCTTAGGATATGTTTGTGTGCTTTTCGCAGCCTGTAAGCTGCTCCAGAGCCGCAAGCTGAGTAGAAAGTCAAAGAGTACAGTTTAGAGAGCCAAGAATGGGGAGCCAGAAGACCCACTTTTCAGGCCTGGCCCAGACACTTACTAACTTTATGATCTTGTGCAACATACTTTACCTTTCTATACTTCAGTTTGTTTATATCAGTATGGAAAATGGTAATTAAAATAGTAATAGTAATACTGTTTTTAAAAACTTTCATCTTTGAAAATGACATGTGCTTGCACACATGAAAGGAATTTTCAAAACATTTTGTAAATATAACATTTAACTAATGGCTCACTAGATATTATTCGGCAGAAATGATCAATTCCAGAAATTGTTTACTTATCAATATTCTTTCTTCTTCTCCCAGCATAATTCTGTCCCCAAAATGGCAACATTGTTTGGTAAAAGGTAAGCAAAATATCATCAGTTGAATTTCCTGGGAACCTAGGAGCTCCATCTAATCATCCTGGCAGAAAGCAAAGTCTAGACAAAGAAAACCTTGTACACACACACACAGAGCCAAGTCAACAAACTAGTGTCACAGACTGGATAACTCAGTTCTAATGTTAAAACTTCCTTGTCCAAAAGCCATTAATAATCTCAGCTTTCCAGTGTTAGAAGCTTCCATCCTCAGAGTAATAAGAAACAGGAATCTGATCATCTGAAAGAAATGTGGCAAGCAGGGCTCCTTGGTACATGTCTTTAATCCCAGCAACTCAGGAGGCTGAGGCAGAAGGATCATGAGTTCAAGGCGTAATTTAGTGAGACTTTGCCTTAAAACAAAACTTTTAAAAGGGGGATTGGAAGTGCAGCTTAGTGATAGAGCACTTGCCTACTATGGGTGAAGCTCTGGGTTCAACCTCAAACACTGTAAAAAAAAAAAAAAAAGGAGATGTAGCAAATCTTGTGTTCACTCCCCTTTCTCTTCAACAATTTGAATTAGCTTGATGTACATGGTTTCCCAATGGCATCAACAGATTAAAAATGGAGAGAGAATGCCTACATGCAAGTAGACCAGGGCCTAAAATCAGATGGAAGAGAGAAAGCAATTGTGAAAAATGCAGCTAATAGTATCCAGCACATAATAACTGCTAAAAATACTTGTTAGAACTCAAGATTGGAATAGTCAAGTGGATATTAGTCCTGAGGGAATCCCCAGGATAGCATGTAAAATTGGTATTCATGAAGCCCCCATATTTTCAAGAAAAGGTCAAATTATGTTCAATATGATCTGTTTAAGAAGGCATAAAGGAACACATATTCGAAGTGGTATGAAATATGACTTAGAAAGAGTTCCATCAAAATGGTTAAAATTATTGGTGCTTAAAGGTCAGCTCCAATTGTCTGAAAAATTTGCTTAAGGAGAATATTCCTTCATACCAAATATGTGAAACATTACATTCCAATATCCATACACACTACATTCCTAAAACCACTACAGAATTTTCCCCAGAACGCTTATACTGTAACACCAGAGCCCAGCATAGAATCACCTGTGGCAGGGACTGTCTGTCTTAAAGAGAGTTGTTGTCCCCAAGGGGACCTGACCAAAGACATCCTGTAAGTCTAGCTCATCAGTCAAACCACAAATGTCTTTCATCTTGTTCTGGCCCTACGTCTTGTGGAACGCTGCTATCTCGGGCAGTAATTCACAAGATAAACACTAGGATATTGCTAGGCTCTTCCCCGGGAATGCACTCCCAGGAACTCATCAGCAGCAGTGTAGCCAGTTTCAGAGAGAGTGGTGGTAAGAGGTTTGGAAAGGGTTACTGATTCTAATTCTGACCACAGTGCGGTGCTAGAATGAATTCTGGTTCCTACCATGAAAATCAACCATAGAGAATATGAGGAAGCTGGTGAGGAGGAGGTTGTTTTAGACAAGTAAGTGAAAGTGAATTTGTCCTAAGGCAGGAGGAGCCTGGTATAGCTGGGTAAGCGAAAGATAGGAAAGGAAGAAATGATGGAGGTTTGCTTGTGTAAATTATCATCACCATCATTATCATTATTTATAATTCTGAGGATCACATGAAAATTATTTTAAAACCATAAAGCCTAAGCAATTCATCAGTTAAAGAAGAAATCAAGACTTCCGCAGAGAATTTTATAGAAATTTACTAAGAAGTGGCTTGGGAGGTGGAGTAGGAGGACTGCAAGTTTGAGACCAGAGGCAGTCTGCGTAACTTAGTGAGACCCTGTCTCAAAAAAGTAAAAAATGGGCTGGGGGTGCAGCTCAGTGGTCCAGCACTTGCAGAGCATGCAGGCGCAAGGCCCTGAGTCCAACCCTCAGTACCACCAAAAAAAAAAAAAGAGAAAAGAAATTTACTAAGAAATATTAAATATAATATGAATGTAATAAGAGAAATACCATAATCATGGGTAGAAACCTTATAAAGATATCAATTGTCTCCAAATAATTCATAGAGTCAATTCAATTCCAATCAAATTTCCATGAAGGGTATTTTATGGAATTTAATAAAATAATCCTAAAATATAATATTATGGAAAGGTAAAGAGACAGGAAGCCTGGATAATTTTAAAGAAGGGAGAGTTGTAACTTACTATGAAATTACAATAATTACAATAGTGTGGTATTGCCACAGGAATAAGAAAATTGGCTAGTGGAATTGAATAAAAAGCTCAGAAACAATGTACACAGAACTTTGGCATGTGGCAGCGATTGCATATCACCGGGGAAAAGAAGCACTGTTCAATAAGAACATCAGAAAGAAAAATGATTATCCATTTAAGAAAAAATTATATTGGATTACTATATACAATATATAGGTTGGGATTTGGCTCAGTGTGTAGAGCGCTGCGCTGCAGTCTCTGAGGTCCCGAGTTCAATTCCCAGCACCGCAAAAATGGGAGAAGGACCTGGCAATCCACTCCCAAGGCAATCCCAAAACAGTCAGCCATTGAAAACCCCATGAGGGTCGCTATGAGTCGGATACCGACTCGACGGCACCTAACAACAACAACAAATATACAATATATACAAAAAGCAAGCTCAGATGTATTAAAGATTTAAATGTCAAAAAAAAATCTTTTGAAGCTATGTTATTTATCTCTTGCTGCATAATGAATTACCTCAAATCTTAGTGGTTTCAAACAACAAACATTCACAATCTCACAGTTTCTGTGGCCCAGTATCTACGTAGCTGAGAAGTTCTAGTTCAGGATATGTCATGAGGTTACAGTTCAGATATTGACCACAGTTGCAGTCATTCAAAGGCTTGCCTGGGGCTGGAGGCTCTGCCTCCAAGATAATTTGTTCTCATACCTGGCAAGTGTTTTCTGGTTGGCAAGACATGTCAGTTCTTCACCACATGGACCTCTCCTGAGGGCTGCCTGAATGTCCTCACATGCTGCTTCCTCAGCCGACTTCCTCTGGAGGGTAAGAGGGAAGCAGCAACATTTTATGATATATTCTAAGAAACCACACACTGATTTATGCTATATTCTATTCCTTAGAAGTGAGTAATTAAATCTTGTTCATACTCCTATGGAGGAATGTCTCTTGATGGAAAGATTAATAAAGAATTAGGGGACATTTTAAAACTACCATAGATTTTGAATAGAAAATATGAGTATCTTTCTTCCTTAGGTTAGGTAGTTATTTTTTAAACACAGAATACAGAAAGCATTGATTCTTTTTTGCTACATTTTGTTTTTTGAGTCAAGTGTCACTCTACAGTCCAGGCTGACCGGGAACTATCTTTCTGCCTCAGCTTTCCGCGTTCTGGGATTACAGGCATGCCCCACCATGCCCAATTTAAGCATTGATTCTAATTAAAGAAAAAGTTGACAAACTAGACCTTACCAAAACTAATAATTTTTTTGTTCATTTGTTTGAGACAGGGTCTCACTATGTAGCCCAAGCTGGCATTGAATTCAGGGCAATCTTCCTGCCTCTGCCTCCCAAGTGCTGGAATACAAGTGTGCACCACTATGCCCAGCACACCTTTTGCTCCTTAATACCCTAGAGCAAGTCAACATTATAAAGTTCTGGAATATAAAATATCACACACAGTGGAAAAGATTGATACCAAGAACATGAAAAAGAACACCTAGAAATCAATAAGAAAATCCCAAACTGCCTAGTAGATAAAATGGGCAAGAGGAAACATGTAAGACCAATAAACCGATAGAGGTTCAGCATCATAGTTCACCACGGAAACGCAAATTGAGGCCAAACATTACACCCACTTGATTAGCAAAATTTTAAAACTCTACTAATATCAAGTGCTGGAGAAGATATGGGTCCACAGAAACACATACTTTGCTATTGTTAGGTGCTGTTGAGTTGGGTACAACTCATAGCAACCCTATGTACAATAGACAAAACACTCCTCAACGCTGTTCCAAGCACATCTTTTTCATGTTTAAACCCATTGTTGCAGCCATTGTGTCAACCCATCTAATTGAGGGTCTTCATCTTTTTCAATGACCTGTCATTCTCCCAAATATTATGTCCTTCTCCAGGGATTGATCCCTCCAGATAGCATGTCCAAAATATATAAGATGCAGTCTAGCCATCCTTCCTTCCAAGGAGCATTCTGGTTGCACTTCTTCTTCTTCTTTTTTTTTTTTTTTTTTTTTTGTGGTACTGGGGGTTGAACCCAGGGCCTCGCACCTGCATGCTTTGCAAGTGATGGACCACTGAGCTGCACCCTCAGCCCATTTTTTTTACTTTTTGAGACAGGGTCTCACTAAGTTACGCAGACTACCTCTGGTCTCGAACTTGTGATCCTCCTGTCTCTGCCTCCCAAGCCGCTGGGATTACAGGCATGCACCACCACGCCCGACTTCTGGTTGTACTTCTAGGACAGATCTGTTGGATCTTTTGGCAGTCCATGGTATATTCATTACTCATCTCCAGCATGGTGGGGTATAATTTGATGCACCTTCTTTGGAAAACAATTTGCCAAAACAACAAATAAAATAAGTGAAACAAACAAACAAAAAAGAGAACAAGATTATTTTAGATAGTAATAAATACTACAAGAAAATAAAACACAGTGATAGAGAGAATAACTGGCAGAGCAGTGAAAGAAAGCAACAATCAATGGGAGACATTTAGATATTAAAAAGGAGCCAGGGCTAGAGTGCAGCTCAGTGGTATAGTGCTTGCAAAAAGGTTCCACAGTACTGCAAAAAGGGTGCAGTACCACAAATGGAGAAGGAGGGGGGGAGGAGGAGGAGGAGAAGGAGGAGAAGGAGGAGGAGGGGGAGGAAGAGGAGTAATAGTAGTAGTAGTTGTCATCAGACATGTATTCAGGTATGATTTATTTGGTTCCAGGTTTCCTAACTTCTGATTAACAGTTTCTTGGCTTTCTCTTTTCAGGGTTTTTCGCTCTGTCTTTTTCACCACACTATTTTTCATCAGACTGCTGGGATACATGATCTTCCATTTAAGTTTTATAAATCCAGATCTTTTTGTCAACACACTGCCCAAGATACTGAGCAGGGGCATCTTGTGGAAGCTAAGATCCCTCCTCTTTCCATCTCTCACACTTGAGACAGAGGACATGCTACCCCACTGATCCCCAGAAGTATCTGTGGGCAACAGAAGGCAAGAGGGAATCAAGCCTGCAGAGGGGAATGGTGGACTTGGTGGAGGGAAGAGGTTTCTCCTCCATTTTTGCCCTTGAGGTTTGTCTACTTGACCACCTTCTCCCTCCATGTCATTTTTCCAAGATTAACCTTGCCCAGTAAAGAGCTCTGTCAACAGGTTTCTGTGACTATGTGGATAAAATGAATAGTACCTGATTGTAAACAAACAATTTTTGGAGGTGCTAAGCAAAGTTAGAGTTGATCAATGGTTATAATGAATATCAAAAATCTAAAGAGATAGCCAGACAGGGTGGCACATGCCTGTAATACCAGAGACTCGGGAGGTGGAGGCAGGAGGATCACAAGTTCAAGGCCAAAGGCAGCCTATGCAACTTAGCAAGACTTTGTTTTAAAATAAAAATAAAAGGGGGAGGGTGGAGGTACAAGCTCAGTGGTAAAGTGCTTGCCTAGCTCAAAGCCCTGAGTTCAATCCCCAGGGACAAAAAAAGGAAAAAAATCTAAAGAGACTGGGTCCCTAAAGTGCAGAGGGTTGCCCACAACTTGCATTAGACCTTAGAACTTTAGCTTAAGCTAGTTTATAGGGTGTGTGTGTGTGTGTGTCTTCATGGGATAAAACCATCCATGAATACAGCTCAGTATTGTGGTGCACACCTGTAATCCCAGTTACTCAGGAGATTTGAGGCAGGACGTTTGCAAGTTAAAGGCCAGCTTGGGCCACATAGCAAGACTCCAGCTCAGAAAACACACATAAAAAAAATAAAAAATAAAAAATAAAAGAACAAACCAGCAAATAAAATCCATGATTAGAATAGATTGGGGTTTCAGGCAAGGCTGAATCCAGAAGCCTCAAAATAATGTCATTGGGGTTTCATCTCTTTTTCTCTTCTTGTTGAATGGGCATTCTCTTTTCAGTGGCAAGATGGCTGCCAAAAGAGCATAAATTCTAGTCTACAAGATTAGCAATCTTAGCAGAATGAAATAGTCGTTTCCAAAGCTCCAACAGGAAACAAACAGTCTATCTGGGGCCAACTGTATACCCTTGTCCCACAATCAATGTGGCCAAAGGACAGGAGTTCTGATTGGCCAAGCATAACTTATGTGTCCAACTCCTTGTTAAGGGATAGGAGAAGTAAAGAGAAAAGAAAGAAGTCAGGCCCACCTAATATATATGGAATGTGCTTCCCACGGAAAAGAGGCTCCTGTCTCCAGAGAAGGGGAAAGAGATTCTGGAGAGGCAAAAGCAGACATCCATTTAATCATTAAACTCTAGCAATTAATTAAACCCTTAAGCTATACCTTATTCCATATATTTTCCTACCAGCAAAAATGACTTCTCAAGATTATAGACTGAGGTACTGAAACTACTACAAAGAGCTTAGGATAAAAACCACATCATTATTTATGACTTTAGAACTATAGTAAAAAAAGATTCTAAACTAAACAGCATATGACTGGTATAAACTTCTCCACAAATGCAGGGTAATCTATATACGACCACACTTCTTATTTTTCCAGTTAAAACTGCTGAAGCACCCACATGACTTATTAACAAGACATACTCAAACTCCCTCTCAAAGTTCTCCCTCCCTCCTGAACAGTCAGGAGTCTTGAGTGCTGTGAAGTTCATGGACAGGAAGGCTCATCCTGGCTTCCATATTGGCCTGGAAGGAATTTTAGATGCCTTGTTGTTGTTAGGTGCCGTCGAGTCGAGTCCGACTCATAGCAACCCTCATAGGGTTTTCAGTGGCTGACTGTTTCGGGATTATCTTGGGAGTGGATTGCCAGGTCCTTTTCCCATTTTGCCATGCTGGGAACAGAACTTAGGACCTCAGAGACTGCAGAGCAGCGCTTTACCAACTGAGCTGAATCCCAGCCCACCAACAATCAGATGCCTTGGTCCACTGCTATTTCTTTGTGAAGCCACATGGTGGCACTGTTGAAAAGTGATCCCGTGCAAGGTGATCAAGTAATTTATTGAAAGAATTGAGACACATTTGTAAGAGACATTAACAATAGTTATACCAGGACAGGAGAAATCAGGACTGTGGTTCAAGATCCTGTTCACCTATGTGCTTTGTGAAGGCAAGTGGGTCCCATCCTGCAGCCAAGGGTGTGCCACGCTTAGGATCCTAGCACCTACCTCAAGGGGCCCTTCTCCTTCCATTCAAATACCAGCCCTCTGCTCCAGGGTCAAATTTCTGGAATCAAGAGTGATTCCAGTTTCTGCCTGCCTTGCCATGGCCTCGCCAGGAAAACTTCCAGTGAGTGAAGTCAGTCTGCTCTCTGGAGGTCACCCCTTCCCAATCTCTCCTCCTGGAGACAGATCTCAAAACACAAAGGGACCAAAGACACCCTCTAGAGAAGGCTTTGAGATGCATAGCTTTCCTTTTAGGCACCTTCCATACTCTTCTGAAACTTCGCCCCTGGAGAAAATTTAATTTAATAAAAGACAATTTTAGAGCTGCCACTCATTTCTATGATCAAACCTGGGTTTTGTAAGCTGTTATCAACTGGACTATTTAGGCAACCACTCTATTCATCTACATTTCAAAATAATCATTGCTCAAAATTAGTTCATATTCCTTATGACTGGAGAAAAGAAAGGAGAAGAGAAAAAATCCTTCAGTAAGTCCTTAGCATTGTGTAGTGCTGCAGATATATTAAGACAAGGAAGATATAACATCTGTTCTTGAGAAGGTGAGGAGAAACAGATATGTCAAATGCATTCATGATGAGTTCTATGAAAGAAAAATAGAGGAGAGAGTAATTTCCTCTGATGACGTTCAACAGGAAGTAATGTCATATCCATGGATTATGATAGATTGGAAAGGAAAAACAACAGACGTTATAGTAAAGAAGCTGCCCCACCCACATCAGCAAAGCCATTCTTTAGTAAAGGCCTAAAAACATCTTCAATAACCAAATAACCAAATAGACGTACCAAAAGATAGAGCAACTTCTTAAATGTTAAATTGTATAGAACTGTTAAATTCTTTATAACTCCAGGCTTCAGAGAAAACCCAACCCTCTTCTCCTGGAAATTATTAGTGTGATACACAGTCATATGCTGACAATATAAATAACTCTTGAGTTATTTACTCCCCCTTCTATCACCCTAAATGGGAAAACTCTACACCATGCCAAGGTCTCAAAGGTTTCCAATGAAGGTCTGCAGGTGGCACACCATTGTTTCTACCTTCACTGAATGGTGGTAGAATTTTAGGATTTTTTTGGGTCTGGTAGCTTATTCCACTGGGTGGCTGATGCTACATTAGACTGGACCTCATTCCTGGCCAAAGGGAAAGATAAGATTGTGGCAGGCTCCCATTTACCAGAGTCTTGCCACATGAGACAGCAAGAAAACACTTTCTAAACTCATAAATTTGAGACTTGGAATCAGAAAAAGTACTTTCACACATTGTAGCTTTAGAATCATTTATTTTAAGAAAACTTTAAGGAAATTTTTTCCTTTCATGAATATTTCATTATGGCCATTTTCTCTGCTATAGCTGAGTAAAATAATGGTGAGAAAATAGAAAAGTTGTGGTAGAGGAATTGAATCCCTAATGCCAGTTTAGAGTCTATGGAATTGCCCCTTTTGTGATTCAAAGTAAAGGGTAATGTTGGGTGCATTGTTTGAGGTCAGAATAAAGTAGTGGAAGGTAAGAATTAAAAGCACAAATGAGAAGCTCAGAAGGTAAAGAAAGCCAAGCAAAAAATTTGTCCCAGAAGGCAGAAAAAGCCAGAGAGACACTTTTCACCATATAATATCATTACTGGAGAAGGAGAGTCTGTAGTATTTTAGATGGTATTAAGGAAAGGAAGGGAAAGAAAGGAGAAGGAAGAGAAGGGGAGAGGAGAGGTGATGGAGGGAGGGGAAGAAAAGGAAGGGAGGAGAGGGGAAAGAAGGGCAGAGGAAGGTGGAAAGAAAGGAGGGAAGAGAGGAAGGAAGAGTGATTCCTTGCCAGTGTACACTTTTGACAATGAACTGCTCTGTCTCATGCTTTTCATCACAGCTACTAACTGTTGTTTGCTGTTGTCAGGTGCTGTGGAGTCGGTGTCCGACTCACAGCAACACTGCTTACAACGGGCAAAACACTATTGATAGTGCTTCTCTGATAGGGCTTTCAACTGCTGATTATTTCAGGGTTGTGTTAGGAGTGGGCTGCCAGGTCCTTTTTCTGTTTTTTGTTTTATTTTGTTTGTTTGTTTGTTTTTGCAGTGCTTGGTATTGAACCCAGGGCCTCAGAAAGTGCAGAGCAGCACTCTACCAACTGAGCAGTTGTTGTTGTTAGAGGACATCAAGTCAAGTTGGTGTCTGACTCACAGCAACAGATGAAACAACAGGCGAAACGCTTTTTCAGTGCTTCTCTGCTATTCCTAGGGTTTTCAATGGCTGATTGTTTTGGGAGTGGGCTACAGGGTCCTTTTCCCAACCTTACACTATCTAGTGTTCCCAGGCCATCTCCCATCCAAGTACTAACCCAGCCTGACCCTGCTTAGCTTCCCAGATCTGATGGGATCGAGTGCCATAGTGGTTATGGCTACAGGCATCTACTAACTAGGCTTCCTTAAAGTGGCTTGAAATTTTTAATTTTACAATACTCAGAAACAGAGATCCTTTAAAGGTGAGGCTCAGTGGCTATAATTATTGTTTAAAAATTCTTTCTGATAAGGGGCAGAGCTAACATCAGCTCTTCAGAGTTCATAGTGACTACAGGGAAGGCGGCATTCATGGATAGCATGGAGTCAGAGCCTGCCTGGAACCCAGTGTAAGCAGGTGAGCTGCTGTGGGCAGGCAAGCTGGTTGGCTTCTCCTGCAGAATTTTTACAGCTGAAGTAGCTATATACAGGTGCCAGCAGCTGGCCTTCCAAACCGTGCCTCAATCATTACAGACAACTAAGTAACTTGCCTTGGAGTGCTGCAGTCCCTTGATTTGACCATGGCTGCTTGTTTTCCTTATGAACAGCAGAGGGCACTGTTTCCTGACTCATTGGGAATCTCAGAGGTCTTGCCATTCCTCAATTATATCCCTGCCTCACACAGACCACAGGGACTAGGATCCAGGATAACAGCAAACTGATCCCATTTCTCACAGGCTTGTAGGCTGGAGCCGGATCAGACTATCAAGAGTATAGACAATAAAGTACATGAGTCCTCAATACAAGGGCTGACAGTGCCTACAATTATAATCTGCCCTGAGTTACCAGAATATGTGCTCTTTAAGCAGTCTCTGTCCTTAAGCCTATGCCCACCTTGAAGCAGGTCTGCCCACTTGATAAATTCCCAAAGTAGATCTCACTCCATAACACTACATATATTAAAGATAGGTAGGTAGGTAGGTAGAGTTTATGATTCATAGAGACAGAGAAGGCACGTGCTGCTCATCACTCTGCAGGCATGTCTGCCTTTCCTTACCAGATGCCTCTCTCCTCCTCTTTCATGAAGCTACCTTCCTCTGCCTCCATACAGCAGTGACATGAGTGTATTCTACTCACACACATGGGAGTTTCAGCAGCCCCAGAAAGAGCGTGGCATGAGTTTGCCATGTTACCCAGCCCTGTCGTGGTACTAATGATCATGACTTCCACTGGCAGAGCACCAACTTTGTACCAGACACTTTCCCAAATGTTTCTTGTCCATGATTGTAGTCAACACAGTCTTCCTGCATAGATGTCATTATACTTAGTTTACAAATCAAGAAGCCCATTTCTGAGAGGAGGTGACATAAGCAAGGTTCTGAGTTCAAAGAGCTAGCTAGGATCCATGCCCATCTCTGGCTCTAAAGCTTGGCTTGTAACCCTCGTATTGCTTCTGACAGCAAATGTTGACTAAATGGCTGGCCAGGCTGAGGTCAGGGCAGTACCTAAGGGAGGGAAATGCTCCCCCACCTGCGAGCAGGAAAACCCCAGCCTTAGCTGCACTTGTAGATAAATTAGGCACCAGGGAGATGCTCAGACAAATTGTAGACTCATAGTACTGGCAGGGAATTCAGAGGCTCCTGGTTCAAGTCCAGTGTGGTCCTTTCTGAAGATCATAGAAGGACTTGGTGACTGAACTAGGAGACGAACTCAGGCTTCTGAGTCCTTGAACTTTCAGTGGTCTGTCTCTTAAATTGGCGTTTCCCAACTCTGTTCAAGGCCCTGGCAGAATAGAGATTTTATTAAAATGTTATTTAAAACCAAAATCTACTTCCACCCTCTTGTGTATTCTGAGGCAAAAGACATAAGCTTCACCTCTGAGGATGAAGGCCTCTGTATCTCTCTCTCTCTCTGCTCCAGTAGAGAGTAATCTGGGCAGGGGAAAGAGGCAAGGTAACACCCGGATACACGAAGCTTTTTTTAGCGGAGCACATTAATAAATCTTGAGTTAGGCAGAATGGAAATGGGGGGGGGGGTGATCAATGCCAGAGCTGAAATGCTTTTCATAATAATAAAGCAGAAAAAAATTTTTATCACATCTGAGAGACTGAGAAGCAGCAGGAGAGAAGGCGGTGTGGGGGCAGTGAGACACTGAAATCCAAGTCTGTGGAAATGGACCAGGGACTTTCTGAGGGCCGGAGAAGCTAATATCCAATTTTAGAATATTTTATAAATGGTACTGCAGCATGTGTTTCTACACAGTTACTCCGCTAAGTGTGGACATTTGCATCTATAAGTTGCCCATTTGCTATGGCTTGAATGCATGTGTTCCATCAAAACACGTATGTGGAAACCTATGAGCTGAAACCTAACTAAAGAACTGATGCTTTGAAAGGGGGCTTCAGAGGGTGTTCATTCCTTTTTGTCTTGTTCTTCTGCCATTTGAGGATACCATCACAAAGCCTCATGGGGAAACAGAGAACCCTCCTCACCAGATGCAAAGTCTGCCACTGCCTTGATCTTGCTGTCATTGTTAAGTGCCGTCATAGTGGCCCTAAGTACAACAGAACCAAACACTACCCAACACTGTGCCATTCACACAATCTTTTTATGTTTAAGCCTATTGTTGCAGCCACTGTTTCTTCTCATTTTGAGTGGTGCCACCTCAGTAAAAGGAGCTCCTATGGCTTTACTCCATTCCCATCATTAAGGTCAACTCTACTTTGAGGAGGCAACTCTTCTTAAATGTCTTCCAGCCTGGAGGGCTCATTTTAGGGCACTATTTTTGACAGTGCTTCTCTGCTATTGGTAGGATTTTCAATGGCCAATTGTTTCAGGAGTGGGCTGCCAGGTCATCTTCCCTAGTCTGTCTTAGTCTGGCAGCTCAGCTGAAACCTGTCCACCACGGGTGGCTCTACTGGTATCTAAGATACCGGTGGTATAGCTTGCAGCTTCACAGCAACATGCAA